>WNWK01044758.1:0-14978 GCA_009830355.1 Cherax destructor | reverse complement strand
CCCAAAGAAGATAAATTATGTAATATCACAGTCAAGCAAAGGTTATGAAACAATTAGACCGACTGAAACAAAATAAACGCGGTCCTGATGAGTTTTTGAAGGGTTCTTAAGGAATGCAATGGAACTCTGGAACCATTATCTAACATTTTTAATTTATCTCTTCAAACAGGTGTAGTGTCTGATATGTGGAAGATGGCTAATGTAATTCCTATTTTTAAAGCAGGGGACAAGTCATCCAAATTACCGCCAATAAGCCTGACGCATTTGGCAAATTATAGAGTCAATTATAGCTGATATTATTAGAAATCTAGATAACCATAATTTGATTAATGATACTCAGCATGGATTCACGGGGGCCCCCGCCTATCTAATTTATTAACCTTCTTCAGTGCTTTTGAGGCTGTTGATCACGATAAAGAATTCGATATTGTTTATTTAGACTTTGTAACTTTTAAGAGTACCGCACCAGAGACTGTTAAAAAAGGGCAGCTCATGGCATTGGGGAAAAAAGTGTTGTCATGGATCAGTCATGGTGACCAATAGGAAGCAGGAGTGTGCATAAAGGGGAAACCGAATGGGGACTTGTAACAATGGTGTTCCAAGGGATCAGTCTTACCGTTGTTATTTATAATATTTTCAATGACCTTGACGAGGGAATTACTATGATATGAGAAATTCGCCAAGACACGAAGATGGTAGGATAATTGATTTAAACATAGATGTCATAGAACCAGGAAGATTTAGACAAACTTAATTGTGGTCAGAAAAGTTAGATGCAGTTCAATGTAGAAAAATGCAAGGTTCTGGCTCGGAGGTCCATAACCCAAGCACTTATAAGTTAAATAACGAAACTTACCCTACAGATTGGGAAGGACTTGGGGGATGGTAAGCAGCAACCTTAAACCAAGACAGCAATGCCTAAGCGTACGTAAAAGGCAAATAGATTACTGGGATTTATATCAAAAGTGTAAGCAACAGAAGTCCAGAGGTTATATTACAGCTTTATACATCATTAGTAAGGCCTCACCTTGATTACGCAGTTCAGTTCTGGTCTCCATATTACAGAATGGAATAAATTGTTATAAAACATTCAGCGTAGAATGACTAAATTAATACATAGCATTAGAAATCTTCCTTACGAAGAAAGATTGAAGAGTTAAATTACATTCACTTGTAAGACGTAGAATGAGAGGAGACATGATCAGGTATAAAGTGGAAATGAGTTTAAAAAGGGGATATAAAAAGGTCTTGAGGATATCTCTCCAAGAGAGAACCTCAAAATGGAGTCAAGTTAGATAAGTTTAGATTTAGAAAGGATATAGGAAAGTATTGGTTTGGAAATGGTAGTTGATGAGGGAAAGCTGCCTAGTAGGGTTATTAAGCTAGACCTTGGTTAGTTTCAAATTTAGGTTGGATAAATTCATGAGTGAGAGGGGTTGGATTTGAGGGAAATTGCACATGAGTAAATAGAATTATCAAAGCTTATTTCTTGGGTAGATTTAAGATTGGGTTGAACAAATATCTTGTTAGTGGGATGGAATGTGAAGGACCTGTAGTATGGGCCAACAGACCTGGCAGTGTTCCCTCCTTTCTTATGTTCTTATGTATAAACTCGCAGGATAATGTTCACTGATCAAAACAATGCTCCCTGCCTGAGAATGTGGGTGGGAGGCAGGCTTGCAGGCTTTGTATGCGCTGGGCACTGGACAGGTTCCGACCACGACGAAAACTGAGCCAATATTTCCACAAAAGTCGGCGAAAACTGAAATCGGCGATAACAGAGATAAACAAAACAGAGGGTCCACTGTAACTTACCCTGAGATAATAGCCAAATGCAAGCATCCCGAATATAGAAATATTTTTTTTTCCCCGAAAAAATACTTTTTTTCATGTTTTGTAACTGATGTATTACAGTTTGCCCCTCATGCTAGATCTGTTTTCCTCATAAAGGACAAAAGAAGGGATAATAAGCCTTTGGTGTGTCCCCAAAGTCCCTTGCCATCTGCAAGCAGGCCTTCATATGCTAGATACCTGAGAGGGTTCCGGGGGTCAACACCCCTGCGCCCAGTCTGTGACCAGGCCTCATGGTGGATCAGGGGCCCGATCAACCAGGTTGTTACTGTTGGACGCAAACTGATGTATGAATCACAGCCCAGCTGGTCAGGTCTGACTTTGGGTGCCTTCCACACCTTCTTGAAGACAGTCAGGGGTCTATTGGTAATTTTTATGTATGCTGGGAGGTAGTTGAACAGTCTTGGACCCTGACACTTATTGTTTCTTCTTTTGTGCTAGTGGCGCCCCTGGTTTTCATTGGGGGGTGTTGCATCATCTGGAGTCTTTTTTCTTTCATGTATCTCTCCTGCCTGTATTCTAGGAAGTACAATGGACCCCAAGTTTCGGTCAGTCTGAGTATCGGCGGTTCAGTTTCGATCACTTTTTTCGGCCCAATTTTTCCCCAACAAGCCGTTTCCCGACCACGGCCCCCTCACCAGACCTGTCCGCCTGCCGCGCATGGGGTGAGCCGTCTAGCTTTTTTTTCCTTGAGTGAACATTACCCAGCGTGCTCGTCAAGCATTTCACAATAATTTTATTGTGTTTAGTGCTTGTCCTGTGAAATATAAGTCCCATGGGTCCAAAAACTTCTTTGGGACCCCTGTGGTAAAGAAAGTGAGGAAAACCAGAGAACTGAAGAAGGGATAGTAGAAAAATAGAGTGGTGTATTTTGGGAGAGTTGCCAGGATGTACAACAAAAACAAATCTATTATCATCTCTATCCTGGCAGAGAAAAGAAATCAAGGAAGCTAATGTTGCAAAAGGTGTTGACATGCTTCCCAAAAAATAAATAAAAACAGTGGATGAGGTTGAGAAGTGTGGCAGTATGGATCAAGGAAAACAGATAGCGGGTGATAGTGTTTCCACGGCGATAATTTGTGAAGCAAGGCAGTTGCACGCAGATCTTGTCAAGACAATGCCTGGAACCAGTGCTGATGCGAGTGATTTTAAGGCCAGCAAAGGCTGGTTTGACAGATTTAGGAAACGTAGTGGCATACACAGTGTTGTAAGGCATGGTGAGCCAGTTCAGACAAGCGTGCTGCTAAAGTTTGTGTCTGAATTTAAGGGGTTTGTAGACATTGACCAATTCAAACCCCAACAAGTGTTTGTGATGAAACAGGCCTCTTTTGGAAGAAAATGCCAAAGAGGACCTACATTACTCAAGAGGAAAAGACACTGCCAGGACACAAGCCTATAAAAGACAGGCTAACTCTCATGTTGTGTAGTAATGATAGTGGGGATTTTAAAGTGAAGCCTTTACTGGTGTATCCTCTGAAAATCCCTGAGTGTTCAAGAAACACAATGTCAACAAGAATAATTTGTGTGTGTTTGGAAGGCTCACTGGAGTGTTTGGGCCAGTGTGAAAAATACCTCCTGGAAAAGAAATTGGGACTCAAGTGCCTCCTGGTACTGGACAATACTCCTGCACATCCTCCAGACTTGGAACACCAAGTGTTTAGGGACTTCAAATTCATAAAAGTGAAGTTCTTGCTTCCTAACACCACTCCTTCTCCAGCCCATGGACCAGCAGGTCATTTCTAACTTCAAAAAAACTCTACACAAAAGCAGTGTTTCAAAAGTGCTTTGAAGTGACCTCGGACACTCAATTGACCCTTAGAGAGTTCTGGAAGAATCACTTCAATATCTACAACTGCATAAGCCTTATAGGTAAGGCTTGGGAAGGAGTGACTTCCAGGACTTCGAACTCTGCTTGGAGACCATTGTGGCCAGGTTGTGTCCAACAGAGGGAGTTTGAAGGGTTTGAGGCTGACCCTGACCCTGACGACCCTGTGCCTGTTGTGGAAGGTATTGTGGCATTGGGCAAGTCCCTGGGGTTGGAGGTGAGTGGCGAGGATGTAGAAGAGTTGGTGTAGGACCACAGGGAGTATACCTGGAGAGAGTTCCAGGGTTCAACGCCCCTGCGGCCCGGTCTGTGACCAGGCCTCATGTTGGATCAGAGCCTGATCAACCAGGCTGTTACTGCTGGCCACACACAGTCCAACGTACGAACCACAGCCTGGCTGGTCAGGTACACGTACCGACTTTAGGTGCCTGTCCAATGCCTACTTGAAGACAGCCAGGGGTTTGTTGGTAATCCCCATGATGTATGCTGGGAGGCAGTTGAACAGTCTTGGGCCCCTGACACTTATTGTGTGTTCTCTCAATGTGCTAGTGGCACCCCTGCTTTTCATTGGGGGGATGTTACATCACCTGCTGAGTCTTTTGCTTTCGTAGGGAGTGACACTCGTGTGCAAGTTTGGTACTAATCCCTCGAGAATTTTCCAAGTGTATATAATAATGTATCTCTCTCGACTGCGTTCTAGGGAGTACAAGTTTAGGAACTTCAAGCGTTCCCAGTAATTGAGGTGGTTTATCGCAGTTATGCGTGCCGTGAAGATTCTCTGCACATTATCTAGGTCAGCAATTTCACCTGCCTTGAAAGGTGCAGTTAGCGTGCAGCAATATTCCAGCCTAGATAGAACAAGCGACCTGAAAATTGTCAACATTGGCTTGGCATCCCTGGTTTTGAAGGTTCTCAATATCCATCCTGTCATTTTTCTAGCAGATGCGATTGCTACGGTGTTATGGTCCTTGAAGGTGAGATCCTCTGTCATGATCACTCCCAGGTTTTTGACATTAGTTTTTCGCTCTATTGTGTGGTTGGAATTTGTTTAGTACTCCGATGAAATTTTAATTTCCTCACGTTTTCCATATCTGAGTAATTGAAATTTCTCATCATTGAACTTAATACAGTATTGTTTTCTGCAGCCCATTTAAAGATTTGGTTGATGTCTGCTTGGAGTCTTGCAGTGTCTTCAATGGTGGACACTGTCATGCAGATTCGGGTGTCATCTGCAAAGGAAGACACTGCACTGTGGCTTATATCCCTGTCTATGTCTGATATGAGGATGAAGAA
This sequence comes from Cherax destructor, assembly GCA_009830355.1. Classification (NCBI taxonomy): domain Eukaryota; kingdom Metazoa; phylum Arthropoda; class Malacostraca; order Decapoda; family Parastacidae; genus Cherax; species Cherax destructor. Next base: position 10,009 of record WNWK01044758.1, on the reverse strand, counting down.
CAGGATGGGAGCAAGTACTGTGCCTTGTGGAACAGAGCTTTTCACTGTAGCCGCCTCAGACTTTACTCTGTTGACTACTACTCTGTGTTCTACTTGTTAGGAAATTATAGATCCATCTACAAACTTTTCCTGTTATTCCTTTATCATGCATTTTGTGTGCTATTACACCATGGTCACACTTGTTAACCCTTTGACTGTTTCGGACGTATATATACGTCTTACGAGCCAATGTTTCGGACGTATTTATACGCCTAAATTCTAGCGGCCTCAAATAAAGCAGGAGAAAGCTGGTAGGCCCACATGTGAGAGAATGGGTCTGTGTGGTCAGTGTGCGCAGTATAAAAAAAAATCCTGCAGCAAGCAGTACATAATGAGAAAAAAAAACTCCGACCGTTTTTTTTTAATTAAAACGCCGTCTTTGAGGTGTATTTTCGTATAGTATTTATGGTTGTATTATCTTTTTCATGGTCTTATTTGATAGAATGGAAAACATATTACAGGAATAGAGATGATTTTGATTAGTTTCATGATGTAAACGATCTTGAAATTGAGCTCAAAGTAGCGGAAATGTTCGATTTTTGCCAATGTTCAAAAGTAAACAAATCACACCATGTGTCCAATACACATCAACTGGTGAGTCTAATATTCTTTCACAAGTGCACAGATATTATTTATACAGTTTTTACAATAATGCAATAGTCTGCATAACAATAAATCTTCTATTGTTTGTGTGAATAAAAAATCAAAATAGAAAGCAAGAGTAATGTAAGAGGGGCCTAAAGACATGACTAATGAACAGATAACATCTTATTTTAGTGCTAGGGATGTCTACATTGTTTATTCTGGACCCTATTTTGAAATTGACATTTTTTATTTTGCATGAAATTGGCAAAATTGCCATTTTCTGACCACTTTATTGGGTAGTTGAAATCGGTAAATTGGTGATTTCTTGTACTCGATCGATAGAACAAATGGAGTTCTAAAGAAATAGCTATGAGTTTGGTCGACTGTCCCAATGGAATTGGCCTAAAATAGGGCTCAAAGTCGGCAAAATCGCCGATGCGTATATATCACTGACATCGCTAACTTTGCGAGAGCGTAATTCCGACGTTTTCAATCAAATTTCATACTTTTGGTGTCATTACAATCGGGAAAAGATTCTCTATCATTTCATAAGAAAAATAATTTATTTTTTTTCCAAAATTTTCCGACATAGAATGACAGTTTCAGAATGGGGCCTCCGACAGTCAAAGGGTTAAAGGCTTTTGCAAAGTCTGTGTATATAACATCTGCATTCTGTTTGTCTTCTAGAGCATCCAGGACCTTGTCGTAGTGGTCCAGTAGTTGGGACAGACAGGAGCGACCTGCTCTAAACCCATGCTGCCCTGGGTTGTGTAATTGATGGGTATCTAGATGAGTGGCGATCTTGCTTCTTAGAACCCTTTCAAAGATTTTTATGATATGGGACGTTAGCACTATTGGTCTGTAGTTCATTGCTATTACTTTACTGTCCCCTTTGTGGAGTGGGGCTATGTCTGTTGTTTTTAGGAACTGTGGAATGACCCCAGTGTCCATGGTCCCTCTCCATAGGATGTTAAAAGCATGTGATAGGGGCTTCTTGCAGTTCTTGATGAACACGGAGTTCCACGAGTCTGGGCCTGGAGCGGAGTGCATGGGTATGTCATTTATTGCCTTTTCGAAGTCATTTGGGATCAGGGTAATGTCAGATAGGCTTGCGTCTGCCAAGTTCTGTGGCACTCTCATAAAAAAATCATTTAGGGCTTCGACTTTCAGTCTGGTTAGCGGCTCGCTAAAAACTGAGTCATACTGGGACTTTAGTAGCTCACTCATTTCCTTGCTGTCATCTGTGTAGGACCTATCCTGTTTTAGTAGGGGCCCAATACTGGATGTTGTTCTCGACTTTGATTTGGCATAAAAAAAGAAATACTTTGGGTTTCTTTCAATTTCATTTATGGCTTTTAGCTCTTCCCACGTTTCTCGATTCCTGTAAGATTCATTTAGTTTTAATTCGATGTTTGCTATTTCTCTGACCAGTGTCTCCCTACGTATTTCAGATATATTGTCCTCTTGTAGCCGCTCCGTTATTCTTTGCCTTCACCTGAATAGGGAGCATCTCTCTCTTTCTAGTTTGCATCTTCTCCTCCTTTTCCTTAAGGGAATTTGCCTTGAGCAAACCTCAAGTGCCACAGAGTTAATTTGTTCTAGACATAGGTTAGGATCCGTGATGCTTAGGCTATCTTCCCAGTTTATACCATTTGGGACTTAGTTTACTTGGTCCCACCTTATGTTTGTGTTATTGAAGTTGAATTTGGAGAAGGCTCCCTCGCGACTGATCACATTTTGTCGATCTGGGGCCCCCCGCATACATGTCAAGACCTCTATTATGTTGTGATCCGAGTATATTGTTTTTGATATGATGACATTTCGTATCAGATTATCATTGTTGGTGAAGATGAGGTCCAGCGTATTCTCTAATCTTGTAGGCTCTACTATTTGCAGGTTTAAGGTGAATTTGGAGCAGAGATTTAAAAGTTCATGTGTGTGCGAGTTTTCATCTGAGCTGCCTCCTGGTGTTATCTCTGTTACTACATTGTTTGCAATGTTCCTCCATTTTAGGTGCCTTAGGTTGAAATATCCCAGGAGCAAGATGTTGGGGGAAGGAGCTGAAAGATTTTCCAGACAGTGGTCAATTTTCAGAAGCTGTTCTTGGAATTGCTGGGACGTTGCATACGGAGGCTTGTATACAACCACGATGACCAGGTTTTGATTCTCTATCTTTACTGCTAATACTTCAACTACATCATTTAAGGCATTTAGTAGTTCTGAACATATAAGTGACTGATATACAGGCCAAACATCCCCCCCCCCCTTTTGCCTGTTCACTCTGTCACATCTGTATAGGTTGTAACCCGGGATCCATATTTCATTGTCCAAGTGATCTCTTATGTGGGTCTCTGTGAAAGCCACAAACATAGCATTTGACTCTGTAAGCACTCCACGGATGTATGGTATCTTGTTGTTCGTTGCTGGCTTTAGACCCTGTATATTTGCAAAGATGAATGTTGTGGTATTGGTGGTATGGGGAAGGGTCTTTTTTTTCCTGACACTAATATCTGTTGTTTTGGAGTGGAGGCCATTGACTGTGATTCCACTACAGAAATGATTGCACTTGGTGTACGATTTCTGTAATTTCCTGCCAGCTTTTTTTCCTTCTTGGCGCTAAAAAACCTCTCTCTCTGGAGTGGCTGTGGCTACCCAGGTTTTGCCATGGTCTGGATGTTCTGTGTCGTCTTGTACCCTTTAGGTGGTGTGCCTGGCAATATAAGTTATAGCACTGTCTTTCCTGAACTGATGAGTGGCACATTTCAGGGTGGAAAAGCTTACAGGATGGGAGTTGCATTTTCCTGTTGTCATATGGGCAAGGCATTTTCTGGGGTGATCATAATTGCATGTCCCACTGAAGAGCTGCACGAGCTGGAACTGGATCATCATCAGACAAGAGTTGAGGAAATTGCTTCAGAAATGGAGGAGGAGGAAGAGGAAGAGAAGGAGGTGCCTTCTTCAGTGATTAAGGAAATGTGTGGAATGTGGAATAAGTTACAAAGTTTTGTTGAAAAATACCATCCTGACCAAGCTGAAACAAGCCATATCTGCAAAATGTTTAGTGAGAAAACCTTGTCTCACTTCAGGGAAATGTTAAAGAGGTGCCAGAAACAGAGCACTCTGGACAGTTATTTTTCTAGACAGGGGTCCAGTGACCCTCAAGCTGGTCCTAGTGGCATTAAAAGAAAAAGAAGGGAAGTAACCCCAGATAAGGACTTGTTACCTGAAGTCTTTATGGAGGATGATTTCCCTTCCAAACACTAACTCCTCCCTATTTCTTCCTCCCTATCTTCCAGAAGCCAGCATTAGTCTTCAATAAAGGTATGTAATACTGATTCAATTGTTAAAAAAAGATATTTTTTTGTGAATATTTTTATCTGGAACATAAGAACATAAGAAAGAAGGAACACTGCAGCAAGCCTACTGGCCCATGCGAGGCAGGTCCAAGTCTCAAACCGGCTTAAGTCAATGCCCCGACCCAGCCAGGTCAGGTTACATTCACTTAAGGAAGGAGAACGGCATCTGACCTAGTAGCACAAGCTAGTCAGGACTAACTCACACCCACCCGCACCCCACCTGGAGTTAACCCTCACCAGGTAAACTCCAGGTAGTCAGGTCACTTCCACTTAAGGAATTAGTACGGCATCTGACCTAGTAGCACAAGCTAGTCAGGTCCAACTCACACCCACCCACACCCACTCATGTATTTATCTAACCTATTTTTAAGACTACACAACGTCCCAGCCCCTATGATGGTACTCGGGAGTTTGTTCCACTCATCCACAACTCTATTACCAAACCAGTGCTTTCCTATATCCTTCCTGAATCTGAACTTTTCCAACTTAAAACCATTGCTGCGAGTCCTGTCTTGGCTGGATATTTTCAGCACGCTATTTACATCCCCTTTATTTATTCCTGTTTTCCATTTATACACTTCAATCATATCATCCCTAATTCTACGCCTTTCTAGAGAGTGCAGATTCAAGGCCCTCAGTCTATCCTCATAGGGAAGATTTCTGATACATAGGATCAACTTTGTCATCCTCCTCTGTACGTTTTCCAGTGCATTTATATCCATTCTGTAATACGGTGGCCAGAACTGTGCAGCATAATCTAAATGAGGCCTAACCAAAGATATATAGAGTTAAAGAACAACCTGAGGACTTCTATTATTTATACTTCTTGATATGAAGCCAAGGATTCTGTTACCTTTATTGCGAACACTTATGCACTGTTGTCTTGGTTTCAGATTACTACTAACCAGAACTCCTAAATCCTTCTCCCAATCACAAGTAATAAGATCTACATTATGGTTATTGTCCTGTCCAACATTTAGAACTTTGCATTTGTCTACATTAAACTGCGTCTGCCACTTCTCCGACCACTGCATCAGTCTATTCAAATCATCCTGGAGTGCTCTAATGTCCTCATTAGAATGAATTGGACGACCTATTTTGGTGTCATCAGCAAATTTGCTTATGTTGCTATTTATTCCCTCATCTATGTTGTTTATGTAAATTGTAAACAACAGGGAGCCCAAAACTGACCCCTGTGGAACACCGCTTGAGACGTGCCCCATTCTGATTTCTCTCCATTTATGCACACTCTCTGCCGCCTATTTGTCAACCATGCCTCTACCCAGGAAAAAATTTCTCCTCCTATTCTGTGTGCCTTAAGTTTCCTCAATAGCCTCTGATGTGGAACTTTATCGAAAGCCTTACTGAAGTCCATATACACCATATATTCATTTCCATGATCTACCTCCTCAAACACCTAAGTGAAAAAAGTAAATAAATTTGTAAGAATTTTTTAGTAAAACCGTGTTGAGATTCATTAATCAATTTATGCTTTTCAAGATGGCTACGATTTGCCTCGGCAATTATTGATTCCATAAATTTACCAACTATGGAGGTAAGGCTTATTGGTCTATAGTTCGAAACTAAGGACCTGTCTCCTGCCTTGTAAATAGGTATTACATTTGCCCTTTTCCACTTGTCTGGCACTATGCCAGTTTGTAGTGATATATTGAAAAGATTTGCCAGAGGTTTGCTAAGTTCCTCTTTACATTCCTTTAAAACTCTTGCATACAGTTCATCAGGGCCTGGGGATTTGTTAGGTTTTAATTTCTCTATTTGTCTGAGGACCATGTCACTAGTTACCCCAATCGAGCATAGTCTATTATCTTCCTGTTCAACATAATTTATTATTTCTGGAATTCCGCTAGTATCTTCCTGAGTAAAAACTGAGAGGAAGTAAGTATTGAAAATTTCACACATATCCTTATCACTGTCCGTGATCTGTCCTGAGTTACTCTTAAGTGGGCCTATCTTGTCCCTAATCTTACTTCTGTATACCTGAAAGAACCCTTTTGGGTTAGTCTTCGAATCCCTTGCGACCTTAGCCTCATAATCCCTTTTTGCTTTTCTTGTTCCTTTTTCTATTTCTCTCTTAAATTGAAAATATTGATTTCTTATCTGTTCATCCCCTCTTTTGATATGCCTATATATGCCTCTCTTTTGACCAATGAGATGTTTTAATCTATTGTTCATCCATTTAGGATCATTTTTGTTCGATCTAATTTCCCTACTCAGAACAAAAGTTGTCTGGGCAGCTAGAACTACGCTCTGGAAAATGTCATATTGGCAACCAAAACCACCTACCTGACCCATAGTAAGGTCATCCCAATTTAGCCCACCTAGGTAATTTCTCAGCCCCATGAAGTCGGCTAAGCAAGTCTGGAACAGGGACTTGATTGCAGTTACCTGGGTAATTCCATTATATATTGAAACTAAGTGATTTGTGATCGCTTTCCCCAAGCTCTTCATTAACCTCAAGATTATTAATTAGTGATTCTTTGTTGGCAAGAACCAAATCAAGCAAGTTGCTACCTCTAGTTGGTTCTGTCACAAACTGTTTTAAAAAACAATCGTGAACCGTATCAAGAAAGTCACTAGACTCAAGATTACCTGTCACATTGTTCCAATCAATTTGTCTAAAGTTAAAATCTCCCATTAACATAACATTTTCATATCTAGATGCCTTATGAATTTCGTCCCATAGCAGCTTACTGCGCTCCTATCCAGGCTTGGGGCCTGTAAATCACACCCAAAATTAATTTTTCATGACCATCGAGAAACTCTAGCCAAACAGATTCTGTGTCTGATGTTTCTAATCTTATATCTTGTCTAACACAACAATTTAAATTATCTCTGACATACATCGCCACTCCACCACCCTTCCTGTTGACCCTATATCCTATATCCTTCCTGAATCTGAATTTTTCCAACTTGAGACCATTGCTGTAAGTCCTCTCTTAGCTAGATATTTTAAGCACGCTATTTACATCTCCTTTATTTATTCCTATTTTCCATTTATACACCTCAATCATATCCCCTCTAATTCTACACCTTTCTAGGGAGTGCAGATTCAGGGCCCTCAGTCTATCCTCACGGGGAAGATTTCTGATATATGGGGTCAACTTTGTCATCCTGCTCTGAATGTTTTCCAGTGCATTTATATCCTTTCTGTAATACGGTGACAAGAACTGTGCAGCATAATCTAAATGAGGCCTAACCAAGGATATATAGAGTTGAAGAACAACCTAAGGACTTCTATTATGGATTGGAGATTTTAGTCCTTTTGGTTGTGGTACTGTCAGTTTGTAGCTTGTGGGATCAGTGAGAAATCTGGATGTCTACCTTTATTCTTCATTAAAAATCACAGATGGGGCTCAAGCCCATGGCAGCGAGTACTAAAACTCAAGCCAATGTGCTAACCGCCGACCAACTGGCTCTAACAAGATTCATCCAACTAGGAACATTTTTATACACAATAGGAGGTTAGTATAGGCTGCATGTGACCACAAATGCTGGTTTTACAGATGAATCCAACAGAAGCATGGCTGTGGCTTCAATCCACAGCCATGCTGGTATGGAAGCCTATATCTTCACTTTTTAAAGCCTCTGGAGTTTCATTTGAAATTAAGTTCCTACACAAATCATCCACACACTTTAGTAGTGTGTTCGGAAAAGAAAGTGCATTTATCATGCAAGTAGGCAGAGTTTATGAAATTGGAAGGGTAGCCAAGCGAGAAAACAAATTGCGAAGGGTGAAATCTCCTGTTCTTTACCTTCCCTATATTTCCAGTCTCCCAAATCTTAACAACACCTCAGTTCCTTAGACTTCAAACTTACTTTTCACCAAACTAATGCCCTTCTTAGTAATATAGTTTGTACCTCTCCTCCTGCCACTGTTGCTTCAGAGTAGTATACTCCATTTCCTGCTGTTCTTGTCCTCTCAATACATTGTCAGAAGGAGCAGCCAGTTTCTCCAGACTTAAAGAACACAAAAGAAGTGTTAGCATTGTTGACACTAATACAGTGGAACCCCGACTAACTAACGCTCCATATAGCGAACAAATCGTGTAACGAACGCTTTTCGCAAAATATTTTTCTCATGTAGCGAACATTTACTCGTAGCGAACCGTGCCAGACCTGTCCGCCTGCCCCACGCAAGCGCGGTGAGGCAGAGAGGACGCCAGACAAGCTTTGTTTACACTTGAGAGAACATTACCCAGCGCGCTCTTTCAAACATTCACAATACTTTTGTTGTGTTTATTGCTGGTTCAGTGATTATCACTGTGAAATAAGTCACCATGGGTCCAAAGAAGCTTCCTAGTGGCACCCCAGTGGTAGCATTCATGCAGGGAGTGTAGCAGTCATGCAGGGAGTGTAGCAGTCATGCAGGGAGTGTAGCAGTCAGGCAGGGAGTGTAGCAGTCATGCAGGGAGTGTAGCAGGCATGCAGGGAGTGTAGCAGGCATGCAGGGAGTGTAGCAGGCATGCAGGGAATGGGGATTCCCCTTCCAATCACTAACCCCTCTCCCTGTCGTCCTCCCTATCTTCCAGATGCCTGCAACTCTCTTCAATAAAGGTAAGTATGTAAATGTTATTTATTAATCTGTTTTTTATTATTTAGTATTAGTATTTATAGTTTTAATAATGTTGTTTTGTGTATGCAGAACTATAATTAAAATGTATTTTTTGTGAATATTTTTGGGTGGAACGGATTTATTGTATTTACAATATTTCTTATGGGAAATAAGGTTTCGAATTACGAAATTTTCGTGTTAAGAACTAGCTCCTGGAACGGATTAAGTTTGTTAGTCGAGGGACCACTGTAATGCTCTTTTCTGTCATATTAGAGATTACAGTCATCCTATTAACTGGTTCTTCACAGATGCTGTCTTGTTGACAGCATCCCTTATACACAACTTTCCTAATATCAATCTTGGTCATGTCTTTGTCTCTTTAAATATCTTCCTTTCTCATTACATTGTCAAATGCTCCTTACTTCAGAACATTTGTGACTTGACCTGATCTTTATCTCCTTTCCTTACCCCTTCTCCTATATTTTCATTGATTTTTTGTCTTCTGTCTAAGTTGGTTCTGTCCTACAGTTTTGTTCCACTGGGATTTGGTCCTACCCTCATGTGCCATTAAGTCTTCTGCAGTGCTCTTCATTTCTCCTGTTCTTAGACTACCTTTGATATATTTTGAAGAGTTTCGAGAGTTTCTCTACCTCTGAGCCGGGCCATGGGACAGTCTCGACTGGTGCTGCCTGGTCAACCCAGGCTGTTAACATAAGATAAGAAAGGAGAAACACTGCAGCAGGCCTATTGGCCCATACTAGGCAGGTCTTTCACATTCCATCACACTAACAGAATATTTGTTCAACCCAATCTTCAATGATACCCAAGAAATAAGCTTTGATAATTCTATTTACCATGTGCAATTCCCACTCAAATCCAACCCCCTCACTCATGAATTTATCCAACCTAAATTTGAAACTACCCAAGATCCTTGCTTCAATAACCCTACCAGGCAGACAGTTCCACTCATCAACTACCCTATTTCCAAACCAATACTTTCCATATCCTTTCTAAATCTAAACTTATCTAATATGAATCCATTATTGAGTATTCAACAGAAGATAAATTATGTAATATCACAGTCACTAGCGAAATGGTTTGAAACAAGTAGACCGTTATCGAATATTCTTTTAAAACCTTTTTATAACCCTTTTTAATCCCATTTTCCACTTTATACCTCGATCATGTCTCCCTCATTCTTCGTCTTACAAGTGAATGTAATTTTAGGGTCTTCAATCTTTCTTCATAGGAAGATTTCTAATGCTATGTATTAATTTAGTCATTCTACGCTGAATGTTTTCAACAATTAATATCCATTCTGTAATATGGAGACCAGAATTGGAGCTGCATAATCTAGGGAGGCCTTTTCTAACGATGTATAAAGTGTAATATAACCCTGGACTTCCCGTTGCTTACACTTCTTGATATAAATCCCAGTAATCTGTTTGCCTTATTA
>WNWK01044757.1:0-14978 GCA_009830355.1 Cherax destructor | reverse complement strand
TAAGAGACTAAATAGTCACTAGATGAGTTACAGTGAGCACAAGATAACTGAGTATTAATAGGTAATGCTATATGGCTTTAATAAATATGGTAGAGAATAATTACAGTTTTGAATTACTGTATAAAAATTACAGTACCATTACAATAGATCAATTTAAACAATTTACAATATGAAGTATTACAGTTAAGTATTCAAAACAATGAAATTTGAACATCCTAATTTTGAAGTAATGAGTACAAGGCTGAACAATCCTCAGCACAATATTCAGTATTGAGACATTAATACTTTTTTTTTGTGTTGGTTTTGAGGAACTGGGAGGAATTAAGTACGGTTTGTCTGGTTAATTTTGGGTGATGAGATTTCTAGGTAGTCCCTTAAATTTATTTAGTGTGTTCTGGCAATGAATGCCAGATCTTCAGGCGCTTTACGTGCATAGCATTATTGTACAGGGACAGATGGACACGTGGGATATCGAAGAGTGATTTGTGTCTTGTATTATGGTTGTGTGTTCTGTTACAGTTACGAAGAAGGAGTTTGAGAGGAGGGTTTATATTTGAGTGTAGTGTTCTGTGTATGTAGTAGGTACAATAATAAGTGTGGATGTTTTGTATATTAAGCAAGTTAAGACTCTTGAAAAGAGGAGGAGTATGCTGTCTAGTGCTGGAGTTAGTAATCAATCGCACTGCAGCTTTTTGTTAGGTTATTAAAGGTTTAAGGTGATTTGCTGTGGTTGAACCCCATGCACAAATACCATAGGTGAGGTTGACTCCAGTTCCTTGACAGGTTTATGTTTGTGCATGACTCCAGTTAATTGGTTTAATTTTGTGCATGACTCCAGTTACTTGATTGATGTTCCTGCATGACTCCAGTTTCTTGATTGATGTTCCTGCATGACTCCAGTTCCTTAACAGGTTAATGTTTGTGCATGATTCCAGTTCCTTAACAGGTTAATGTTTGTGCATGACTCCAGTTCCTTAACAGGTTTATGCTCAATGACGTCCCTTATTGCTTGCTCTGCGTGTCATTTCTCTGCTACCACTGTTACAGGTCGTCCTGAGAGTTGGTAATCTACAATAATCTTAACTTTTGTCCTGTTGGAACGAAACCGTTGGAAAATCTGTAGCTACTGAAGCCTTAGTGTAACGACTGACAATATCCTCATTGCTTGACTGAAGTCTCACAGCTCAGGCTAACATATTACCTTACTGTATGCATACAATCCATCCTATGTGATCAAATTTAACAGCCACACACAGCTAGCTGTCGTTCTCACCATGTAACTCATAGAGGAAACAGGTAGCCACACACTGCGCAGTAACTCATTTTTTTTTTCTAGGCGACTGAAGTAAGTTATGTACGGTGGTCGTGGCCTGCTGGCCTGCTCTCGCATCACACGGTGAGTGGTCCAAGTTCGATTCCCGGCTAAGGTTGAAACATTGGGTGTGTTTCCTATCACCGGTTGTCCCTGTTCACCCATCAGTAAAATGGGTACCTGGGTGTTAGTGAACTGGTGTGGGTCGCATCCTGGGACAAAATTGACCTAATTTGTGGGACATGCTCTTCATAACAAGGGGCTTTCTGTATAGTAGTATGTCATTGATGTCAGCTAGGACTGTATACCTTGTACATGTACTTGTAGTAAATAAAGATATTATTATTATTATTGCTGTTGTTGTTGTTGACTTTCAAAAGTAACTGAAAATTAGAATTATAAACTTGGGATGGAAGGGGAGGAAGTCAGGTGTAAGAGGCAGCATCTGACACGAGGAAGCTGTTACTACAACTGACTTTCTCTTACATGAATCTCACTAAACTTGATATTCTCTTATGAAATATTTCTGGGCAGTTGTGACATAAGGATGATGTAAAAAAAACTGAAAGACGGAGAAAAAAAAAATCTTTGAGTGACGACTGTACACTTCCTATATGAAAACAAATATATAGTGATGGAGAAGCAGAATGATGATGTGTTGGTGGTGTTGGTGAGGCGGACTGGTGGAGATAACACACACACAAGTTCCCATGCCCTCTGACCCCTTGACTGCCATCTTCCCTTGGGAGCTACACATGTACACACACACACACACACACTAGCTGGCCTTGACCCTCTCGCTCACACGTTGTATCCTCCCCCACATGTTACCTTCTACCAGGAAAGTACCTGGTAAACCTGTACCATGTACTAGCAGCATCCTTATCATACCCAGGTGGGAGTGTCCATTATTTTACATAATAGATGAAACATTTGTATATAAAAATAACAATGGGATAGCAGGCCTTCTTCAGGGCTCTTTTTTTTATTATTATTAACACATAGGCCGTCTCCCACCAAGGCAGGGTGGCCCGAAAAAGATAAATTTTCATCATTCACTCCATCACTGTCTTGCCAGAGGCGTGCTTACACTACAGTTATAAAACTGCAACATTAACACCCCTCCTTCAGAGTGCAGACACTGTACTTCCCATCTCCAGGACTCAAGTCCGGCACTGCCGGTTTCCCTGAGTCCCTTCATAAATGTTACTTTGCTCACACTCCAACAGCACGTCAAGTCCTAAAAATAATTTGTCTCCATTTGCTCCTAACACGCTCACGCATGCTTGCTGGAAGTCCAAGCCCCTCTCACACAAAACCTCCTTTACCCCCTTCCTCCAACCTTTCCTAGGCCGACCTCTATCCTGCCTTCCCTCCACTACAGATTTATTAACTCTCGAAGTCATTCTATTTTGTTCCATCCTCTCTACATGTCCGAACCACCTCAACAACCCCTCCTCAGCTCTCTGGATAATAGTTTTGATAATCCTGCACCTCCTCCTAATTTCCAAACTACGAATTCTCTGCATTATATTCACACCACACATTGACCTCAGACATGACATCTCCACTGCCTCCAGCCTTCTCCTCGTTGCAACATTCACCAACCATGCTTCACACCCATATAAGAGTGTTGGTACAACTATACTCTCATACACTTCCTTCTTTGCTTCCATGGACAAAGTTTTTTGTCTCCACAGACTCCTCAGTGCACCACTCACCTTTTTTCCCTCATCAATTCTATGATTCACCTCATCTTTCATAGACTCATCTGCTGACATGTCCACTCCTAAATATCTGAATACATTCACCTCCTCCATACTCTCTCCCTCCAATCTGATATCCAGTCTTTTGTCACCTATTTTTTTTTTTCCTCATCACCTTACTCTTTCCTATATTCACTTTCAATTTTCTTCTTTTACACACCCTACCAAATTCATCCACCAACCTCTGCAACTTCTCTTCAGAATCTCCCAAAAGCACAGTGTCATCAACTCCCACTTTGTGTTAGATTCTTTATATTTTAACCCCACACCTCTTGCCAACACCCGATCATTCATTTCTCTTACAAAACCCCATCTATATATATATATATATATATATATATATATATATATATATATATATATATATATATATATATATATATATATATATATATATAATGTGAGTAGTCACGAAAGCGCTTCGAATTCTTCTATTTTTTCATAGTGGTTTTCTTGCATATTTTGATATCACCTGTTTACTGTGATCTTTTTGCACACACATATATATATATATATATATATATATATATATATATATATATATGTGCAAGAAAACCACTATGAAAAATAGAAGAATTCCAAGCGCTTTCGTGACTACTCACATTATATATATATATATATATATATATATATATATATATATATATATATATATAGTCACGAAAGCGCTTGAAATTCTTCTATTTTTCATAGTGGTTTTCTTGCATATATATATATATATATATATATATATATATATATATATATATATATATATATATATATAGTTCCTTGATAATGTGAGTAGTCACGAAAGCTTGGAATTCTTCTATTTTTCATAGTGGTTTTCTTGCATATATATATATATATATATATATATATGCAAGAAAACCACTATGAAAAAATAGAAGAATTCCAAGCGCTTTCGTGACTATCACATTATCAAGGAACTATAACAGGAAACATGACAAGAAGAGCTTATATAAGGGGCAGAATACACCTCACAGTCACATCACACTAACAAAGACAACACCTCACAGTAGCGTAACATCTCACGACTCTGTGAAGAGGAACATAAGAAAGGACCTGAAACTCTTCCCAAGAATTAAGATTAGTCCAATTTATCATTAAATTCTTCCCAAATTTTATTAATTATAAATGAATCCAATTTATATAAACCAAAAGAAATATTCATATTATTTTCAAAACTGCTTTTAATGAAACATGATTCTATTATATTCCTCTCAACCATGGACTTGCTTGATACAACCTTCTCAGCATTTTGAAAATCAATTGGATGATTAAAATCTCTCACATGAATAAATAGAGCATTAGAATCTAATGCTATATTTATGTTGTTTTAATCTTAGTTCAAGACTTTTACCAGTTTGACCATAATAAACTTTATCGCATATTTTACAGGGAATCTTATAGACACATCCGTCAGCATATTGGGGGGAATTTTTATCAAAAGTCTTTTACTGTATCAATATTTTTAAATACAACTTTGATATTAAAATTCCTAAGAAAGGAAGGCATATCAACAAGTTTTCATGGTAAGGGAGAACCAACATATTTTGGTTGAATAAGGTTGGTTGTCCTTTTGGATTGTAAAAGTATTCCTAGCTATTTTAAGAGATTTATCAATTATGTTTCTTGGGTATTTTAAATCATTAGCTATTTCATAAATTTTAGAGATTTCTTCATCTATGAACTCTGGACTACAAATACGTAAAGCTCTCAAAACATTGAAGAAAAACCGACACTTTAACTCTATCTTGATGTGAAGAGTAATAGTGTACATAGGAACAATTATTTGTAGGTTTTCTGTAAATTTTAAATTTAAAATCAATGTTACCCTTAATAATAAAAACATCTAGGAAGGGCAATGAGTTATTTAATTCGAATTCAACAGTAAAATTTATAGAATGAGCTAAGCTATTTAATTTAACAAGGAAATGGTTTATATCTACTTCCTTAGGCATAAGGCACAAAATATCATCAACATATCTATACCACTTAGCTCTATTGGGAAGGATAGTGTTAAGCATTCTTGTTTCGAAAATTCCATATATGTTACTAAGAACAGGTGAAAGAGGATTTCCCATTGCCATACCAAACTTCTGGGAACGTCACGACGAACTGTACCAAGGAAGGTAAAAACATTGTTGTTGTTGGGATAGCCAAGTTAGATATATGGATAGGGCCTTCTGCTTGAAAGATAGGAGTAGGAGACAGAGGGTTTGCTTTCCTGGGGCTGGGATGGAAGACATTGTTAGCCGACTTGACAACATCATGCATGGTAATGGGATCAATCCTATTATCTGCCTCAGTGCTGGAGGCAATGATGTATCCAAGCGTAGAAGTGAGGATTTAGTTAGTAGGTATAAGGCAGCAATAGACATCATTAAGAAGAAGGGAGGAGCCCTGTTATATGTGGCATTTTGCCAGAAGGGTGTTGAAATGAATGGCTGTCCAGAGCGATTGGTATAAATTGCTGGCTGGACAAACACTGTAAGGATAATGCAGTCCCATTCATTAACAACTGGGACCACTTCTATGGCCGAAATGACATGTATGCCAGGGATGGGGTTCACTTATCCAGGGCAGGTGTAGAATTTCTCTCTAGCTCAGTTGAGGATGTTGTTAGGGCTTTAAACTAGGATTAGTTAGAGGTATGGGTTTAGGAATGGTAAATAATGAGGGCCAAAATATTGATTCAGGCTTTGATATCATAAATCATAACAATAACAGTAATCGAGTGACACAGGGTAATGATAGTAACAGAAATTGTGTAAAACAAAAGCTGAAAAGGTTCACAAGAAGATACATATCAATGTATTTTATACTAACTGTCGAAGCGCCAGAAATAAAATTAACGAATTACGTTTGGTAGCATGTGCTGGGAACTTTGATGTCATTGCAATAACTGAAACATGGTATAATACCAAGAGTCGGGATATGATTGCTGAGTGTCATATTCAGGGGTTTAAGTTGTTCCATGTAGATAGATATAATGGGAAAGGGGTGGAGTTGCATTGTATGTACGAGAAAATATAAATTGCTGCATAAAAACAGGCATAAAATAGATGGATCATTAACAGAATCTGTTTGAGTAGAGTTTCTAGAAGGTCAAGAAAAACTGATTCTAGGTGTAATATACCACCTCCAGGCTTGGATCACGATAGAGGGAGACTTCTTTGGGACGAAATTGTTAGGGCTTCTAGGCACAATAACGTAGTGTTAGTAGGGATTTTAACTTTAGTCAAATTGACTGGACTTCTTTGACCGGTAATCTGGAGTCCAGTGACTTTATGGAATAGTTCAGGACTGTTTTCTGAAGCAGTGTGTGACGGAGCCTACCAGAGGTAATAATTTGCTCGACCTAGTCTTGTCAAATAAGGAAACTCTTGTAAATAATCTGGAGATCACTGAAGAGCTTGGAGCTAGTGATCACAAATCCATTACTTTTAATATTACATGGGAGTACGAGAATAGGGATAATACGGTAAAAGTTCCTGATTTTCGTTCTGCCGATTATATTGGACTTAGGGAACACCTGTCTAATCTCGACTGGGGTAATCTAGCTAACGATTACGATGGGATCTGCGTTTATGATTTGTTTCTTAATAATGTACAACGTGCACAGAGTATGTTTATTCCCCAGAGAGAATTTAGGTCAAATAATAACGATCCCAAATGGATTAACAGGAGGCTAAAACATTTATTAGGGGAGAAAAGAGGAATTTATAGGCGCATCAAAAGAGGAGATGTTAACCTTATTGACCAATATGTTCAGTTGAAAAGAGAAGTAAAAAAGGGGATTAGAAAGGCTAAACGTGACTATGAGATTAAGGTTGCTAATGAATCAAAGACTAATCCAAAAGGGTTCTTTCAAGTGTACAGGACGAAGGTGAGGGAAAAGGTAGGACCTCTGAAAATTGGGAATGGACAGCTGACGGATAACGAACTGGAAATGTGTTCTCTATTTAATGACTATTTTTTAACATAAACATAAGAACATAAGAAAGGAGGAACACTGCAGCAGGCCTGTTGGCCCATACTAGGCAGGTCCTTCACAATCCGTCCCACTAACAGAATATTTGCTCAACCCAATATTCAATGCTACCCAAGAAATAAGCTTTGACAATTCTACCCACTCATGCGCGAGTCCCACTCAAATCCAACCCCTCTCACTCATGAATTTATCCAACCTAAATTTGAAACTACCCAAGGTCCTAGCTTCAATAACCCTACTAGGCAGACTGTTCCACTCATCAACTACCCTATTTCCAAACCAATACTTTCCTATATCCTTTCTAAATCTAAACTTATCTAACTTGAATCCATTATTGCGGGTTCTCTCTTGGAGAGATATCCTCAAGACCTTATTTATATCCCCTTTGTTATTACCCATTTTCCACTTGTATACCTCGATCATGTCTCCCTCATTCTACGTCTTACAAGTGAATGTAATTTTAGGGTCTTCAATCTTTCTTCGTAAGGAAGATTTCTAATGCTATGTATTAATTTAGTCATTCTACGCTGAATGTTTTCTAACGAATTTATGTCCATTCTGTAATATGGAGACCAGAACTGAGCTGCGTAATCTAGGTGAGGCCTTACTAATGATGTATAAAGCTGTAATATAACCTCTGGACTTCTGTTGCTAACACTTCTTGATATAAATCCCAGTAATCTATTTGCCTTATTACGAACGCTTAGGCATTGCTGTCTTGGTTTAAGGTTGCTGCTTACCATCACCCCCAAGTCCTTCTCGCAATCTGTATGGCTAAGTTCTACGTTATTTAACTTATAAGTGCTTGGGTTATGGACACTCCCGAGCTTCAGAACCTTGCATTTATCTACATTGAACTGCATCTGCCACTTTTCTGACCACGAATTAAGTTTGTCTAAATCTTCCTGAAGTTCTATGACATCTATAAGACATAAGAAAGGAGGAACACTGCAGCAGGCCTGTTGGCCCATTCTAGGCAGGTCCTTCACATTCCATCCCACCAACAGAATATTTGTTCAACCTAATTTTCAATGCTACCCAAAAATAAGCTTTGATAATTTTATTTACTCATGTGCAATTCCACTCAAATCCAACCCCTTTCACTCATGAATTTATCCAACCTAAATTTAAAACTACCCAAGGTCCTTGCTTCAATAACCCTACTAGGCAGACTGTTCCATTCATCAACTACCCTATTTCCAAACCAATACTTTCCTATATCCTTTCTATATCTAAACTTATCTAACTTGAATCCATTATTGCGGTTCTCTCTTGGAGAGATACCCTCAAGACCTTATTTATATCCCTTTGTTAATACCCATTTTCCACTTGTATACCTCGATCATGTCTCCCTCATTCTACGTCTTACAAGTGAATGTAATTTAAGGGTCTTCAATCTTTCTTCGTAAGGAAGATTTATAATGCTATGTATTAATTTAGTCATTCTACGCTGAATGTTTTCTAACGAATTTATGTCCATTCTGTAATATGGAGACCAGAACTGAGCTGCGTAATCTAGGTGAGGCCTTACTAATGATGTATAAAGCTGTAATATAACGTCTGGACTTCTGTTGCTAACACTTCTTGATATAAATCCCAGTAATCTATTTGCCTTATTACGTACGCTTAGGCATTGCTGTCTTGGTTTAAGGTTGCTGCTTACCATCACCCCAAGTCCTTCTCGCAATCTGTATGGCTAAGTTCTACGTTATTTAACTTATAAGTGCTTGGGTTATGGACACTCCCGAGCTTTAGAACTTTGCATTTATCTACATTGAACTGCATCTGCCATTTTTCTGACCAGGAATTGAGTTTGTCTAAATCCTCCTGTAGTTCACTGACATCTACGTCTGAATCGATTATCCTACCTATCTTCGTGTCATCAGCGAATTTGCTCATATCACTAGAAATTCCCTCGTCAAGGTCAGTTATATATATTATAAACAACAACGGGCCCAAAACCGATCCCTGAGGAACGCCACTTGTTACAGATCCCCACTCCGATTTAACCCCATTTATGCACACCCTCTGCTTCCTATTGGTGAGCCATGACTCGATCCATGACAACACTTTTCCCCCAATGCCATGAGCAGCCACTTTCTTTAACAATCTCTGATGTGGTACTCTATCAAAAGCCTTACTAAAATCCAAATAAACGATATCGAATTCTTTATCATTATCAACTGCCTCAAAAGCCCCACTGAAAAAAGTTAACAAATTAGTTAGGCAGGAACGGCCCCTGGTGAATCCATGCTGAGTATCATTAATCAAATTATGCCTATCGAGATGGCTTCTTATGTTATCAGCTATAATCGACTCTAGTAATTTGCCTACAATTGATGTTAGACTTATTGGGCGCATTAATTGAATCAATTATCCTACCTATCTTCGTGTCGTCGTCGAATTTGCTCATATCACTAGTAATTCCCTCATCAAGGTCATTGATATATATTATAAATAACAATGGGCCTAAGACTGATCCCTGTGGAACACCACTTGTTACAAGTCCCCATTCGGATTTAACCCCATTTATGCACACTCTCTGCTTCCTATTGGTGAGCCATGACTCGATCCATGACAACACTTTTCCCCCAATGCCATGAGCTGCCACTTTCTTTAACAGTCTCTGGTGCGGTACTCTATCAAAAGCCTTACTAAAGTCTAAATAAACAATATCGAATTCTTTATCGTGATCAACAGCCTCAAAAGCTTTACTGAAGAAGGTTAATAAATTAGATAGGCAGGAACGGCCCTCGTGAATCCATGCTGGGTATCATTAATCAAATTATGGTTATCTAGATGGCTTCTAATAATATCAGCTATAATTGACTCTAGTAATTTGCCTACAATTGAGGTCAGGCAATTTTGTCAGTCTTTACACAAGAAGACGTAAATGAGATTCCAGAAATTAACAATTATTCAGTTCCTGAAGAATTCAAATTAACTAATATTACTGTCACGAGGGACATGGTTATCAAACAGATAGATAAACTGAAGCAAAATAAGTCCCGGGACCCGACGAGTTGTTTTCCAGGGTACTTAAAGAATGCAAAATGGAACTTAGTCAGCCATTAACGAATGTGTTTAATACGTCCATCCTAACTGGTGTTGTGCCAGAGATGTGGAAGATAGCTAATGTAGTTCCTATATTCAAATCAGGGATAAGTCCATTCCATCAAATTACCGTCCAATAAGCCTCACGTCTATAGTAGGCAAATTATTAGAATCAATTATAGCTGATATTATCAGAAGTCACCTTGAAGAACATAATTTGATTAATGAATCTCAGCATGGGTTTACGAGAGGTCGTTCCTGCCTGACAAATTTACTGACGTTTTTCAATAAAACATTTGAGGCAGTAGACAGTGATAAAGAATATGATATAGTTTACTTGGATTTCAGTAAGGCCTTCGATAGAGTACCTCACAAGAGACTCTTAAGAAAGGTGGCAGCTCATGGTATAGGAGGTAAAGTTCTAGCATGGATAGAGGCATGGCTTACCAATAGAAAGCAGAGAGTTTCCATTAATGGAGTCAAATCTGAATGGGGATTTGTCACTAGTGGCGTTCCACAAGGATCAGTTTTGGGCCCATTGTTGTTCATAATTTACATTAATGACCTTGATGAAGGAATTGCAAGTGACATGAGTAAATTTGCTGATGATACAAAAATAGGCCGTATAATTCATTCTGAGGAGGATAACAGTGAACTCCAGGAGGATTTGGATAAATTAATGTCTTGGTCTGAAAAGTGGCAGATGAAGTTCAATGTGGACAAGTGTAAGGTGCTTGTCGTTGGTAATGAAAATATCCCTCGAATTTATAAACTAGGTGAAGTTGAGCTTGTTCATACAGAATGTGAAAAAGACTTGGGAGTCATGGTAAGCAGAAATCTAAAGCCAAGACAACAGTGCCTAAGTGTGCGCAATAAGGCTAACTAATAATAATATCCCAAGAATTAGGTATTTTAGTGGGCCTGAAGAAGATAAATTATGTAGTATCACAGTCACTAGCGAAATGGTTATCAAACAGATAGACCGTTTGAAGCAAAATAAATCGCCAGGCCCTGATGAGCTTTTTTCAAGGGTTCTTAAGGAATGCAAAATTGAACTCTGTGAACCCTTAACTAACATTTTTAACCTATCTCTTCAAACAGGTGTAGTGTCTGATACGTGGAAGATGGCTAATGTAATTCCTATTTCTAAAGCAGGGGACAAGTCGTTACCATCAAATTACCGCCCAATAAGTCTAACTTCAATTGTAGGCAAATTATTAGAGTCGATTATAGCTGATAACATAAGAAGCCATCTCGATAGGCATAATTTGATTAATGATACTCAACATGGATTCACCAGGGGCCGTTCCTGCCTAACTAATTTATTAACTTTTTCAGTAAGGCTTTTGAGGCAGTTGATCATGATAAAGAATTCGATATTGTTTATTTGGATTTTAGTAAGGCTTTTGATAGAGTACCACATCAGAGACTGTTAAAGAAAGTGGCTGCTCACGGCATTGGAGGAAAAGTGTTTTCATGGATCGAGTCATGGCTCACCAATAGGAAGCAGAGGGTGTGCATTAATGGGGTTAAATCTGAGTGGGGATCTGTAACAAGTGGCGTTCCACAGGGATCGGTTTTAGGCCCGTTGTTGTTTATAATATATATAAATGACCTTGACGAGGGAATTACTAGTGATATGAGCAAATTCGCTGATGACACGAAGATAGGTAGGATAATCGATTCAGACGTAGATGTCACGGAACTTCAGGAGGATTTAGACAAACTCAATTCCTGGTCAGAAAAGTGGCAGATGCAGTTCAATGTAGATAAATGCAAGGTTCTGAAGCTCGGGAGTGTCCATAACCCAAGCACTTATAAGTTAAATAACGTAGGGTTATTGAAGCTAGGACCTTGGGTAGTTTCAAATTTAGGTTGGATAAATTCATGAGTGAGAGGGGTTGGATTTGAGTGGGACTCGCGCATGAGTGGGTAGAATTGTCAAAGCTTATTTCTTGGGTAGCATTGAAAATTTGGTTGAGCAAATATTCTGTTAGTGGGACGGATTGTGAAGGACCTGCCTAGTATGGGCCAACAGGCCTGCTGCAGTGCTCCTCCTTTCTTATGTTCTTATGTTCTTATGACTTGGGGGTGATGGTAAGCAGCAACCTTAAACCAAGACAGCAATGCCTAAGCGTACGTAATAAGGCAAATAGATTACTGGGATTTATATCAAGAAGTGTTAGCAACAGAAGTCCAGAGGTTATATTACAGCTTTATACATCATTAGTAAGGCCTCACCTAGATTACGCAGCTCAGTTTTGGTCTCCATATTACAGAATGGACATAAATTCGTTAGAAAACATTCAGCGTAGAATGACTAAATTAATACATAGCATTAGAAATCTTCCTTACGAAGAAAGATTGAAGACCCTAAAATTACATTCACTTGTAAGACGTAGAATGAGGGGAGACATGATCGAGGTATACAAGTGGAAAATGGGTATTAACAAAGGGGATATAAATAAGGTCTTGAGGATATCTCTCCTAGAGAGAACCCGCAATAATGGATTCAAGTTAGATAAGTTTAGATTTAGAAAGGATATAGGAAAGTATTGGTTTGGAAATAGGGTAGTTGATGAGTGGAACAGTCTGCCTAGTAGGGTTATTGAAGCTAGGACCTTGGGTAGTTTCAAATTTAGGTTGGATAAATTCATGAGTGAGAGGGGTTGGATTTGAGTGGGACTCGCGCATGAGTGGGTAGAATTGTCAAAGCTTATTTCTTGGGTAGCATTGAAAATTTGGTTGAGCAAATATTCTGTTAGTGGGACGGATTGTGAAGGACCTGCCTAGTATGGGCCAACAGGCCTGCTGCAGTGCTCCTCCTTTCTTATGTTCTTATGTTCTTATTACTAGGATTTATTTCAAGAAGTATAAGCAACAGAAGTCCAAAAGTTATTTTACAGCTCTATACATCACTAGTGAGACCTCATTTGGATTATGCAGCTCAGTTTTGGTCTCCTTACTACAGGATGGATATAGATTCATTGGAGAACATACAAAGAAGAATGACTAAAATGATTTACAGTATAAGAAATCTCCCGTATGAAGATAGACTTAGAGCGTTGAATCTCCACTCTCTGGAGAGACGTAGAATGAGGGGAGATATCATCGAGGTGTACAAGTGGATGATGGGCATAAACAAAGGAGATATTAATAAAATACTGAGGATATCGAACCAAGTAAGAACCAGAAATAACGGATTTAAATTGGATAAATTTAGATTTAGAAAGGACATAGGCAAGTACTGGTTTTCGAACAGAGTTGTAGATGCGTGGAACAATCTTCCGAGTACTGTGATAGAGGCTAGGACCTTGGGTGGCTTTAAAAAGAGATTGGACAAATATATGAGTGGGAGGGGCTGGGTTTGATTTGTGTCGTGAGTACGGGAATAAATTCTTAGGTAGTGGTGGTTTTGATAAGGACCTGCCTTGTATGGGCCAGTAGGCCTTCTGCAGTGTTCCTCCATTCTTATGTTCTTATGTTCTTATGTTTAATGATAGTAGGAACTGGCAATGGTAAATCATAATTAACCAGTTCTTCAGATAAGAAACTTAGTAAATCATCAATTGGAACTTTTGTAAACAAGGAGGTAACATCAAAACTAACCATATTGAAATCATTTAAATCAGTCAAGGTGCTTAATTTATCAACTAAATCTAAGTTGTTTTTAACATTAAAATTAGAAATTTTTCCAACAATTGGGCTCAAAATATCAACAAGCCATTTAGAAAGTTTATAAGAAACTGAACCTATAGAGCTAATAATTGGTCTAACAGGATTACCAGGTTTTTGTGTTTTTATTAATCCATACATATAAGGTAAAGATGGATTAATGGAAGTAAATTTTTTAATTAATTCATCTTTTTTAATTAATTCATCTTTGCTCTATTTATTCATGTGAGAGATTTTAATCATCCAATTGATTTTCAAAATGCTGAGAAGGTTGTATCAAGCAAGTCCATGGTTGAGAGAAATATAATAGAATCATGTTTCATTAAAAGCAGTTTTGAAAATAATATGAATATTTCTTTTGGTTTATATAAATTGGATTCATTTATAATTAATAAAATTTGGGAAGAATTTAATGATAAATTGGACTAATCTTAATTCTTGGGAAGAGTTTCAGGTCCTTTCTTATGTTCCTCTTCACAGAGTCGTGCGATGTTACGCTACTGTGAGGTGTAGTCTTTGTTAGTGTGATGTGACTGTGAGGTGTAGTCTCGCCCCTTATATAAGCCCTTCTTGTCATGTTTCCTGTTATAGTTCCTTGATAATGTGAGTAGTCACGAAAGCGCTTGGAATTCTTCTATTTTTTCATAGTACATAAGAACATAAGAAAGGAGGAACACTGCAGCAGGCCTGTTGGCCCATACTAGGCAGGTCCTTCACAATCCATCCCACTAACAGAATAATTGCCCAACCTAATTTTCAATTCTACCCAAGAAATAAGCTTTGCAGATTCTATTAACTCAAGTGCGAGTCCCACTTAAATCCAACCCCTCTCACTCATGTATTTATCCAACCTAAATTTGAAATTACCCAAGGTCCTAGCTTCAATGACCCTACTAGGCAGACTGTTCCACTCATCAACTACCCTATTTCCAAACCAATATTTTCCTATATCCTTTCTAAATCTAAACTTATCCAATTTGAATCCATTATTGCGGGTTCTCTCTTTGAGAGATATCCTCAAGACCTTATTTATATCCCCCTTATTAATACCCATCTTCCACTTATATACCTCGATCATGTCTCCCCTCATTCTTCGTCTTACAAGAACATAAGAACCACGAGTGACTTCTTCAGTCCTAATAGTGGTTTTCTTGCATATATATATATTGAACCA
>WNWK01044756.1:0-14979 GCA_009830355.1 Cherax destructor | reverse complement strand
AGCCAACAAGCTAGAAATACAGTGGACCTCATCTACAAAACACTGATGATCTGATACGAAATATAAACCATTATCAAAGACGAAACACGGGGATCCAACATAATAAGGTACAGACATACATCGCGGGGCCCCTGCCCAAAAGAGCAGGGATCGGTTTTTGGGGGCCCTTTCCCACTAAATTCAACTTAAGTAGGGAAATTAGATCTAACAGAAAAGATCCCAAATGAATGAACAATATATTAAAACACCTCATTGGTCAAAAGAGAGGCATATATAGGCGTATCAAAAGAGGGGATGGGCAGTTAAGAAATCAATATGTGGGATCAAGTCAACTATGTCTTAAATGAAACAAGCTGCGAAGATATTCTAAACAACAGATTCGTACCTCTGTCTAAAAAGAATTCTCTCTGTAAAGTAAAAGGAGACAAGTGCAACTAATGTGACATTTTATTGTGGCAACGTTTCGCTCTCCAGGAGCTTTGTCAAGCCGTTACAAACAATACATGGACACAGGTTATATATAGGTTCAGGGTGAGGTGTAATACTAGTGGTAGTAGCTGTAGTAGTAATATAAGTTGTAGTAGTAGTAATACAATATGGTAGAACAATCAACTTGCACACGAGTAAAAGGTTTTAAACGCTATTACTTGGGTAGCATAACAATTGGTTAGACAAATATTTTTGTTTGTGGTTGGATTTGAGAAGGTCTGTTTCAGTGTTCCTTCGCTGTTGTGTTCTTGTGTACCATTTTACTGATGGGGAACATAGACAACAGGTGTAAAGAAACACGCCCAATGTTTCTGCCCTGGCTGGGAATCGAACCCAGGCCCTCGCCGTGTGAAGCGAGAGCTTTAGCCACCAGACCACCTGGTTCAGTTATCCGACATATTATATATCTTAAGAGGATTGCAACTGATAGGGTACTAACCAAACAGATATTTAAATGGTTTATTAACAAAGTGAGAAAATCTAGGGTAGCAAAGTAAATCAAATATAAAGATATTAATTAAGATATCAATTAGGTTAATTAGGAGGGTAGCTCCTACACTCTCATATACAATAAGTCTGTGCTGAGGGCACATATATGTAAATGACTCAGAAGTACCATCAGGTACAATGTCAGTAATTACAATAATATATACAAGTAAGAATGAATGTGTGTATGAGTGTGCTCCCGGTAACTCTAAGACTCGACTCAACCAGTGTACGACAGAACAACTCTAAAGCTAGCTGCATTAACAAACTGACAATCAGAACAGCTTGATTGTCCAGAAAAAATGACCAATTCGCAGAACAGCACTATAACAGGCAACAGCAACACAGCGTCAGGAACAAGGAGACAGAAAATCGACCCTAACTGGGGACCATCAGTAGATCCTCCAAAACAGTCACAAAGCTCCCTTTCTACTGAAGCTAGGTTCAGCATAAAATCCCCAACTGTGGCGGTGCACAGATGCCTTATCGAATTAGGTCCAGAGCTATAGCTTGAGACCTGAGTTGTATCAGAGTGTCAATGTGACACGCAACCCAGAACAACGTCGAAAATCACTGTCTAGTCTATTCTCTGTGAACAGAGTTACACAGAGTTCTGAGAAGTATGATTCGCCTCACCAACGAATGCATACTCTACCCAACAGAGTCTAATGTCGAGAAAACAAGTAGAAATGGAGTGAGGTGTTGACTCGACACGGGTCAACAGGTCAGAGAGAGAGAGAGGGAAGAGGAACAACCACCCAGCTCAGGTGTGTTCAGAGACTGACTCCTCCCAGCAACTAGACGCCGGCAGCATAACAGTAGTTTGCCAACACCAAGGCAGTAAAGACACACTCCACACCATA
Source organism: Cherax destructor (assembly GCA_009830355.1). Lineage (NCBI taxonomy): Eukaryota > Metazoa > Arthropoda > Malacostraca > Decapoda > Parastacidae > Cherax > Cherax destructor. The sequence goes on along the minus strand of WNWK01044756.1, from coordinate 13,141 downwards.
TAAAATATTACATCCTACCTAATAAATATAGCTAAGTTAAATAATAGTCTAATAATAGTATAAAGCACGATATTAACGATTTAGCTATAATCGATAATATCGGCAATATAAAATTATAGAAAATGGAAGGATATATTATATACATTGAGGCCCAATTCTGGGGTCGCAATAGTACTCACTCCCATCCTGTTCCTCATTCTCATATCTGACATAGACAGAGATGTAAGAAATGTAAACCACAGCACCGTGTCTTCCTGTGTGGATGACACCCGAGTTTGCATAACAGTGTCCTCCATCGAAGACACTGCAAGACCCCAAGCGCACATCTACCAAATCTTTAACTGGGCCGAAGAAAAAACATGAAGTTCAATGAAGAGAAATTTCAATTACTCCAATACGGAAAATTTGAGGAAATTGAAACTGTATTGGAGTATTAAACAAATTCCAACCACACAATAGAGCGAAAAACTAAGGTGAAGGACCTGGGAGTGATAATATCAAAGGATGTCACTTTCTATGATCACAACAATGTATCCACCACATCTGCTAGAAAAATGATGGGACGGAAAATGGGAACCTTCAAAACTAGGGATGCAAAGCTCATGATGATTCTCTTCAAATCGCTTGATCACTCTAGGCTGGAATATTGCTGTACACTAATGGCGCCTTTCAAGGTAGGTGAAACTGATGACCTGGAGAGTTTACAGAAAGCCTTCACAGCACATAATTACGATAAAACATCTAAATTTCTGGGAACGGTAGTCCCTGGAACGCAGGCAGAAAAGATTCATGAGAATATACACTTGGAAAATCCTTGAGGGATTAGTACCAAATCTGCTAACGATAATCACTCCCTAGGAAAGCAAAAGACTTGGCAAGCGGTGCAACATCCCCGCCAATGAAAAGCAGGGGTGCCATGAGCACGCTAAGAGATAACACAGTAAGTGTCAGGGGCTCAAGATTATTCAACTGCCACCCAGCATACTTAAGGGGGATTACCAATAGACCCCTGGCTGTATTAAAGAAAACACTGGACAGGCACCTAAAGTCAGTACCTGACCAGCCGGGCTGTGCTTCGTACGTCAGTCTACATGCGGCCGGTAGTAACAGCCTAAATGATCAGTCCCTGACCCACTACGAGGCCTGGTCACATACTGGGCCGCCGAGGCGTTAACCCCCAAAACCCTCTGCACGTACATTCCTGGTACACTCCACGTACACTCCACGTACACTCCACGTACACTCCACGTACACTCCACGTATACATGTTCATTTCCATCTGAACAATTATTCTTTTGCATTTTATTGTTCATGTAAAGTCAGCTACAACTACTAGAGTGTTGCCATATATAAAAATCGGTATTTATTTTTTCATTTCTTTACTTTTAAGCAAACTTTATGGAGCTTCTATTATAGACTTCTGACCATGAACTCAACATACGATATTCAAACGGGTGTAGATTGAAATTAGTTGTGAGCTTACCACAGCCATACATGTCCTCGCATCATGAATCATGTCTAGTTCTACTAGGCATGTGATGTTTGAAGGATCGTAAGTGGATAGAGCGACATGAATTTTGACTTGCTTCACAGAAGGTGGATAAAATAACTTGGGTTCGATCCCCAGCCAGCCACAGATTGTTAATTGACTTGGTTCTGGCAAACAAGGAATCCCTTGTTAACAATTTAGAAATTACAGACAAACTCGGCACAAGCGTTGAATGGATGTATGATAGTAGGGATAATTCAGTAACAGTCCCAGACTTTCACTTAGCAGATTATAATGGGCTTAGAGAACACTTATCAACTGTGGACTGGGGTAACAAGAGAGCTAACACTATACAGGCAGCCCAAAGAACATTTATCCCATATAAAGAAATTAGATCAAGTAGAAATGACCCAAAATGGATGAATAAAAGGCTCAAATATCTTTTAGGGCAGAAGAAAGGAATTTATAGGTGCATAAATAGAGGTGAGGGTCATCTTATAAATCAGTATACTGACATTATGAGGGACGTTAAAAAGGGTATAAGAAAAGCTAAACGGGACTATGAAATTAAAGTTGCTAGGGATTCAAAAACTAACTCAAAAAGTTTTTTCCAGGTTTATAGAACAAAAGTTAGGGATAAGATAGGTCCCCTTAAAAATAACTCTGGGCATCTTACTGACAAGGAGAATGATATGTGCTCTATTTTTAATAATTATTTTCTCTCGGTTTTCACACAGGAAGACATTAATAATATCCCAGTAATTAATTTTTATAGTGGCCCTGAAGAAGATAAATTATGTAATATCACAGTCATTAGCGAAATGGTTATGAAAAGAGTAGACCGACTGAAACAAAATAAATCGCTGGGTCCTGATGAGCTTTTTGCAAGGGTTCTTAAGGAATGCAAAATGGAACTCTGTGAACCAATATCTAACATTTTTAATTTATCTCTTCAAACAGGTGTAGTGTCTGATATGTGGAAGATGGCTAATGTAATTCCTATTTTTAAAGCAGGGGAAAAGTCACTACCGTCAAATTAATGCCCAATAAGCCTGTCCTCAATTATAGGCAAATTACCTTGAGTCAATTATAGCTGATATTATTAGAAGCCATCTAGATAACCATAATTTGATTAATGATACTCAGCATGGATTCACGAGGGGCCATTCCTGCCTATCTAATTTATTAACCTTCTTTAGTAAATCTTTTGAGGCTGTTGATCACGATAAAGAATTCGATATTGTTTATTTAGATTTTAGTAAGGCTTTTGATTGAGTACCACACCAGAGACTGTTAAAGAAAGTGGCAGCTCATGGCATTGGGGAAAAAGTGCTGTCATGGATCGAGTCATGGCTCACCAATAGGAAGCAGAGAGTGTGCATAAATGGGGTTAAATCCAAGTGGGGATCTATAACAAGTGGTGTTCCACAGGGATCAGTCTTAGGCCCATTGTTGTTTATAATATATATCAATGACCTTGATGAGGGAATTACTAGTGATATGAGCAAATTCGCTGATGACACGAAGATAGGTAGGATAATTGATTCAAACGTAGATATCATGGAACTTCAGGTGGATTCAGACAAACTTAATTCTTGGTCAGAAAAGTGGCAGATGCAGTTCAATGTAGATAAATGCAAGGTTCTGAAGCTCGGGAGTGTCCATAACCCAAGCATATATATATACTATATATATATATATATATCAATGACCTTGACGAGGAAATTACTAGTGATATGAGCAAATTCGCGGACGACACGAAGATAGGTAGGATAATTGATTCAAACGTAGATATCATGGAACTTCAGGTGGATTCAGACAAACTTAATTCGTGGTCAGAAAAGTGGCAGATGCAGTTCAATGTAAATAAATGCAAGGTTCTGAAGCTAGGGTTCTGAAGCTAGGCTAAACCATGCCTCTGATAGGAGAGTGATTCAGTTTAATCAGAACGACATGTATAAATGTATATATGTCGTGCCGACTAGGTAAAACTGGTGAATTAGCAAGAACTCATTTAATATTAAGTCCTTTCTAAAGTTTTTCATTATTCGTTTAAAAATAAAAAAAAATCATTTATGTTAATGTAAAAAATAATAATTTTGTACCAAAAGAACCTTAAAAAACTTACCTAACCATATTATATCAAGCGTAATTTAATTTTGGCTAATCAATCTAAATATATTTTAGATAAGTTTACAATAATTTAATAATGAACCATCACAATGAAATATGATTTTTTGGGTTTGGTTCAGAATAATTTTTGCTAAATTATTACTTACACAAATTTTCGGTTGCCTTATTCGGCAAGAAGAGTGATTCTATTTAAACCAAAATCGTAAGTTTTGCCCATTTGGCACGATATATATAAGTTTATACATGTCGTACTAATTAAACTGAATCGCTTTCCTCTTAGAGACCTGGGTTAGCCTAGGTATTAGAGGCCTGGGTTAGCCTAGGTATTAGAGGCCTGGGTTAGCCTAGGTATTAGAGGCCTGAGTTAGCCAAGGTATTAGAGGCCTGGGTTAGCCTAGGTATTAGAGGCCTGAGTTAGCCAAGGTATTAGAGGCCTGGGTTAGCCTAGGTATTAGAGGCCTGGGTTAGCCTAGGTATTAGAGGCCTGGGTTAGCCAAGGTATTAGTGGCCTGGGTTAGCCAAGGTATTAGTGGCCTGGGTTAGCCTAGGTATTAGAGGCCTGGGTTAGCCTAGGTATTAGAGGTCTGGGTTAGCCTAGGTATTAGAGGTCTGGGTTAGCCTAGGTATTAGAGGCCTGGGTTAGCCTAGGTATTAGAGGTCTGGGTTAGCCTAGGTATTAGAGACCTGGGTTAGCCTAGGTATTAGAGGCCTGGGTTAGCCTAGGTATTAGAGGTCTGGGTTAGCCTAGGTATTAGAAGCCTGGGTTAGCCTAGGTATTAGAGGCCTGGATTAGCCTAGGTATTAGAGGCCTGGGTTAGCCAAGGTATTAGAGGTCTGGGTTAGCCTAGGCATTAGAGGTCTGGGTTAGCCTAGGTATTAGAGGTCTGGGTTAGCCTAGGTATTAGAGGCCTGGGTTAGCCTAGGTATTAGAGGTCTGGGTTAGCCTAGGTATTAGAGGCCTGGGTTAGCCAAGGTATTAGAGGTCTGGGTTAGCCTAGGTATTAGAGGTCTGGGTTAGCCTAGGTATTAGAGGTCTGGGTTAGCCTAGGTATTAGAGGTCTGGGTTAGCCTAGGTATTAGAGGCCTGGGTTAGCCTAGGTATTAGAGGTCTGGGTTAGCCTAGGTATTAGAGGCCTGGGTTAGCCTAGGTATTAGAGGTCTGGGTTAGCCTAGGTATTAGAGACCTGGGTTAGCCTAGGTATTAGAGGCCGGGGTTAGCCTAGGTATTAGAGGTCTGGGTTAGCCTAGGTATTAGAGGTCTGGGTTAGCCTAGGTATTAGAGGCCTGGGTTAGCCTAGGTATTAGAGGCCTGGATTAGCCTAGGTATTAGAGGCCTGGGTTAGCCAAGGTATTAGAGGTCTGGGTTAGCCTAGGTATTAGAGGTCTGGGTTAGCCTAGGTATTAGAGGTCTGGGTTAGCCTAGGTATTAGAGGCCTGGGTTAGCCTAGGTATTAGAGGCCTGGGTTAGCCTAGGTATTAGAGGTCTGGGTTAGCCAGGTATTGGGTCTGGGTTAGCCTAGGTATTAGAGGCCTGGGTTAGCCTAGGTATTAGAGGTCTGGGTTAGCCTAGGTATTAGAGGCCTGGGTTAGCCTAGGTATTAGAGGCCTGGGTTAGCCTAGGTTTTAGTGGCCTGGGTTAGCCTAGGTATTAGAGCGTCGAACTGTCAGTTTATTGTGTGCGGGTTTATCGCTCGTCCACTCTTCTGTTTTTTCATTGACACTTGTTTATTACAACTTAATCCTAGACGATGTGGCCATGATGGAGGCAACAACAGGTCTACTGTTAAAGCTCCTGGGCAGAGGGAATGAGTTCGCTTGGTTCCGCTAACAGATAGTAATATAATATTACCTCTGAATCCTTCCTATTAGAGGGATGGGTTAGTGTATATTGTAGTGCGTCGGACTGTCAATTCATGGACTACGGTTCATTTACCTCCTCTTTAATGATATATATAAATATATTTATATATATAAGTTGATACCATGAATGTTCACTCATTTTTTTCTGAAATATAGTATAAGTGGCTGATCACACTGGGTTCTCAGTAATGTCTATTTACTGTTTCAGGTGTTGACGTCTCTAACCTCATACTTGGTGATGATGTTGCAGTTTATGTTCGCTGAACAAACCACCAGCACAGGTAACTTCTCACTCAGCATCGATAATTCTTAACCCAATGTTCTCTACAATAAAACAAGCATAATGACCTAAGCAACGATCCCCAAAACTGCCAACACGTCATGCAAAATCCTCTACAAATCAATAAGGAGCCACAACAGTAGACGAAACATCTGCTGGATTACCTGCAACATTGCAACGACGCTCAAGCTGAACAACAACTTGTGTCTTAATTAATGATGTGAAACTGATCTTAGGACTCATTATTTAGTCTAACATTTTAAAGTGATTCCATGTTTCATTTGACATTAAATTTACTTTACAATATTGCCTATTAAATTTTTCATATATTAAATAAGAACAGCACGCAAATACAGTGATACATTCACGTATATGTAAATCAACCTGACGACAGAAGGGATAGAGGAGATATGATAACGACATATAAAATACTGAGAGGAATCGACAAGGTGGACAGAGACAGAATATTCCAGAGGTGGGACACAGCGACAAGGGGTCACAGTTGGAACTTGAAGACTCAGATGAACCAAAGGGATGTTAGGAAATATTTTTTCAGTCACAGAGTGGTCAGGAAGTGGAATAGTCTGGGAAGTGATGAAGTGGAGGCAAGATCCATACATAGGAGCGGATAGTGACCGAGTAGCGGCCAGTGAAGAGGCGGGGCCAGGAACTGTGACTCGACCCCTGCGTCCACAAATAGGTGAGTACACACACACATACACACACACACACAAAGTCATGAAGATTGGGGGAGGGCAAAGAAGACCTCAAACGGAGTACAGTCTAGGGGGCCAGAGACTTCAAACCTCACTCAAGGAAAAAAATCTTGGGATGAGTATAACACCAGGCACATCTCCTGAGGCGCACATCAACCAAATAACTGCTGCAGCATACGGGCGCCTAGCAAACCCAAGAACAGCATTCCGACATCTTAACAAGGAATCGTTCTGAACCCTGTACACTGTGTACGTTAGGCCCATACTGGAGTATGCAGCACCAGTTTGGAACCCACACCTAGCCAAGCACAAAGAAACTAGAGAAAGTGCAAAGGTTTGCAACAAGACTAGTCCCGGAGCTAAGGGGTATGTCCTACGCGGAGAGGTTAAGGGAAATCGATCTGACGACACTGGAGGACAGGAGAGATAAGGAAGACATGATAACGACATATAAAATACTGAGAGGAATTGACAAGGTTGACAGAGATAGAATGTTCCACAGATGGGACACAGCAACAAGGGGTTACAGTTGGAACTTGAAGACTCAGATGAATCACAGGGATGTTAGGAAATATTTCTTCAGTCACAGAGTGGTCAGGAAGTGGAATAGTTTGGGAAGTGATGTAGTGGAGGCATGATCCATTCATAGCTTCAAGAAGAGGTATGAGAAGGCTCATAGCGAAGGGAGAGTGACCCAGTAGGGGCCAGTGAAGAGGCGGGGCCAGGAGCTTTGACTCGACCCCTGCAACCACAACTAGGTGAATACACACACACAAACCACAAAAACCCCACGACAACCATACATTTTAACACCACACACACTCAGCAGTCCCCCTGTCCCCACCCCAGCAACCCAAAACCCTCCATCACAGCTACCCCCAACCCCCACCACAAACTCCACCCCACCAACCCATACCCCAACCATACAATCCCCCCACCCATGCTGCAACCCCCTATGGGCACCCCCCACGCCCCCCCAACCCACCAAGATCTCCCCAGAACCACAGTATTGGAAACAAGGTTGAAGGTTTGGTACACAAACGCGGATGGAATTACGAACAAGTATGAAGAGTGGAATGAAAGAATAGGTGAGGTGTCCCCAGATATCATAGCTGTCACAGAAACTAAACTAAATGAGACAGTATCAGATGCAATCTTCCCACAGGGATATCAAATCCTGAGGAAAGATAGAAGGAGCAGGGGGGAGAGGAGGGTCGCACTGGTTGTAAGGAACCGCTGGAGATTCGAGGAAATGGAAGGAATGGAGGTGTGTAGAGAAAGGGACTTCATAGTAGGTACCATCCAGTCTGGGGAGCACAAGATAATCATTGCAGTGATGTATAACCCACCACAGAACTGCAGGAGGCCAGGTGAGGAATATGATGAGAACAACAGAGCGATGGTGGACACACTGGCGGAGGTGGCAAGAAAAGCGCACATGAGCAGAGCGAGCTACTGGTCATGGGCGATTTCAACCACAGGAGATCGACTGGGAGAACCAAGAACCACGTGGGGTCCAGAAACTTGGAGAGCCAAGATGGTGGACGTGGTACTGGAAAACCTGATGCACCAACATGTCAGGGACACGACCAGAGTGAGAGGAGAAGATGAACCAGCAAGACTAGACCTTGTATTCACCCTGTACAGCTCAGATATTGAAGACATAACACATGAGAGCCCCTGGGAGCCAGCGACCATATGGTGCTGAGCTTTGAGTACATTGTAGAGCTACAGGTGGAGAGGGAAAACAGTACAGAAAGAGACAAACCAGATTTTAAAAGAGGAACTACACAGGCATGAGGAATTTCCTGCAGGAGGTTCAGTGGGAAAGGAAATGGACGGACAGAAAATAAGTGAAATGATGGAATACGTAGGGGCAAAGTGCAAGGAGGCAGAGGAACGGTTTATACCCAGAGGAAAAGATTAAACGGAAGGCCAGAAAGAGCCCATGGTTTACCCAAAGGTGCAGGAGGCAAAGACCAAGAGTGTCAGAGAATGGAAAAGGTACAGAAGGCAAAGAACCCAAGTAAACAAAGAGATTAGTAGAAGAGCTAGAAACAGTATGGACAGGTACGGAGGAAGCCCAGAAACAGTACGAAAATGACATAGCATCGAAAGTTAAGTCCGACCGAAACTGATGTACAGTCACATCAGAAGGAAGACAACAGTTAAAGACCAGGTGATAAGGCTGAGGAGAGAAGATGGGGAACTCACAAGTAACGATCAAGAGGTATGTGAGGAGCTCAACTTGAGGTTTAAGGAAGTATTCACAGTGGAGGAAGCAAGGCAGCTGGGTAGACAGGATGGGGTGCGCCACCAACAAGGGATGTATCAAGTGCTAGAGGGCATACACACAACTGAGGAGGAGGTGAAGCAGTTACTCAGTGACCTTGATATCTCAAAGGCGATGGGTCCGGACAACATCTCCCGTGGGTTCTTCGGGAAGGAGCTGAGGTACTGAGTGTGCCACTTACCATAATATTCAACACATCCCTTGAAAATGGGCAGTTACCTGAGTTATGGAAGAAGGCCAATGTAGTCCCCATCTTTAAAAAGGAGACAGAAAGAGGCACTAAACTATAGACCGGTATCCCTTACATGTATAGTGTGCAAAGTCCTGGAGAAAATCATCAGGAAAAGAATGATGGAGCACCTCGAGCTGAACAGGATAATAAACACCAGGCAGCAGGATTCCGGGAAGGCAAATCCTGTGTAACAAACCTCCTAGAGTTCTATGATAAAGTAACAGAGGTAAGGCAAGAGAGAAGAAGGGTGGGTTGATTGCATTTTCCTGGACTGCAGGAAGGCCTTCGACACAGTTCCTCACATGAGATTAGTAAAGAAGTTGGAGGAACAAGCACGTATAACAGGAAGGGCACTGGAATGGATCAGGAATACCTCACAGGAGGCAACAATGGGTCATGGTGCGTGATGAGGTATCACAGTGGGCACCTGTGACGAGCGGTGTTCCGTAGGGGTCAGTCCTAGGACCAGTGTTATTCTTGGTATATGTAAATGACATGACAGATGGGATAGACTCAGAAGTGTCTCTGTTCGCAGATGATGTGAAATTAATGAGGAGAATCACATTGGAGGAGGACCAAGCAGGACTTCAAACAGACCTGGACAAGCTTGACATCTGGTCTAGCAAAGGGCTTCTCGAATTCAATCCCACCAAATGTAAAGTCATGAAGATCGGAGAAGGGCAAAGAAGACCGCTGACAGAGTACAGGCTAGGCGGACAAAGGCTACAAACCTCGGAAAAGGAGAAAGACCTTGGGGTGAGTATAACGCCAAGCACGTCTCCGGAGGCACACATTAACCAGATAACTGGGGCAGCATATGGGCGACAGGCAAACCTAAGACTAGCGTTCCGTTACCTTAACAAGGACTCGTTTAAGACACTGTACACCGTGTACGTCAGGCCTATACTAGAATATGCAGCACCAGTCTGGAACCCACACCTGGTCAAGCACATAAAGAAACTAGAGAAAGTGCAAAGGTTTGCGACAAGGTTAGTTCCACAACTCAGGGGTCTGTCCTATGAAGAAAGGCTGAGGGAAATAGGACTAACAACACTGGAGGAAAGAAGGGTCAGAGGAGACATGATAACGACATACAAAATACTGCAGGGAATCGACAAGGTAGACAGTGACAGGATGTTCCAGAGAGGGAACACAGAAACAAGGGGACACAACTGGAAGCTGAAGACTCAGATGAGTCAAAGGGATGTTAGGAAGCATTTCTTCAGCCACAGAGTAGTCAGGAAGTGGAATAGTCTAGAGAAAGACATAGTGAAGGCAGGAACCATACACAGTTTTAAGACAAGGTATGATAAAGCTCATGGAGCAGGGAGAGCAGATACCCAGTAGCAGGCAGCACAGAGGCGGGGCCAGGAGCTGAGTCTCGACCCCTGCAACCACAATTAGGTGAGTACAATTAGGTGAGTACACACACATCAACATGTTAGAGACACTACCAGAGAGAGGTGAGGATGTCCCAGCAAGACTGGACCTAGTATTCACCTTGAGTAGTTCGGACATCTAGGATATCACATACAAAAGGCCCCTTGTGAGCTAGTGATCAAGTGGAGAGGGTAGAAGGAATAGGACGGGAAAAAACAAATTACAAAAAGGGGGACAACACAGGCATGAACTTCCAGCAAGACGTTCAGTGGGAAAAAGAATTGGCAGGAAAACCAATACAAGAAATGGACTATGTGACAACAAAATGCTTAAGAGAGGTTTGTTGCCAAGGGAAACAGAAATAATGGAAAGATCAGAATGAGTCCTCGGTTCACCCAAAGTTGTAGGGAGGCAAAAACTAAGTGCACTAGAGAATGGAAAAAGTACAGAAGACAAAGGACCCAGGAAAATAAAGAGATTAGCCGAGATTGGCCGTTGTGGTTAGGGCAGGAGTATATAATGCCCAGGATGGTCTTCTGATGTTTGAAGACATGGTGTAGGTTATTCTGGGTGGTGGTATTCATCTGATGTTCTGGAAAATTCTGTAACCACTTAGTTGTAGCACTACAATTCAGATATACAAGGTGAGGAGTAGTTGTAATGTCCCACTACGTCCAGTAGACAGACATCTTGCTCCAATTTCTAGCGTCTACCCTGGTTGACCAGGCTGGCAGCAGAGCTGATCAGAAGAGTGGAGGTGAAGTGATTATCCAAACCTCAACCTACACCAGATCAGGTTAATACTAAAAGGAGTAGAAATTAAAGTAAATCAGACCCCAGGAACTGAAGTTTAGCCTCAGCCCGCTAGATGGTAGTCAAGAAAAAGGTTAATAAATTAGTTAGTTATTCAGGAACGGCCCCTCGTGAATCCATGCTGAGTATCATTAATCAAATTATGGTTATCTAGATGGCTTCTTATAATATCAGCTATAATTGACTATAATAGTTTGCCTACAATTGAGGTTAGGCTTATTGGGCGGTAATTTGATGGTAGTGACTTGTCCCCTGCTTTAAAAATAGGAATTACATTGGCCATCTTCCACATATCAGACACTACACCTGTTTGAAGAGATAAATTAAAAATATTAGTTAATGGTTCACAGAGTTCCATTTTGCATTCCTTAAGAACCCTTGCAAAATCTCATCAGGACCCACCGATATATTTTGTTTCAGTCGGTCTAGTTGTTTCATAACCATTTCGCAAGTGACTGTGATATTACATAATTTATCTTCCTCAGGCCCACTATAAAAGTTAATTACTGGGATACTGTTAGTGTCTTCCTGTGTGAAAACCGAGAGAAAATAATTATTAAAAATAGAGCACATATCATTCTCCTTGTCAGTAAGATGCCCAGAGTTATTTTTAAGGGGACCTATCTTATCTCTTACTTTTGATCTATAAACCTGGAAAAATCCTTTTGGTTTAGTTTTCGAATTGCTAGCAACTTTAATTTCGTAGTCCCGTTTAGTTTTTCTTTTCCTATTTAATGTCCCTCTTAATGTCAATATATTGATTCATAAGATGACCCTCACCTTTTTGATGCGCCTAAAAATTCCTTTTCTTCTGGCATAAAAGATATTTGAGCCTATTATTCATCCATTTAGGTTCATATCTATTCAATCTAATTTCTTTATACTGGATAAATGTCCTTTGGGCAGCCTGTATAGTATTAGGAAAGCTGTCATATTGATACCTCTCTACGTTACCCCAGTCCACAGATGATAAGGGTTTTCTAAGCCCATTGTAATCTGCTAGCAAAAATCTGGGACCGTTACTGAATTGTCCCTACTATCATAGTTCCATTCAATGGTCGCTTGTGCCAAGTTCCTCTGTAATTTCTAAATTATTAATAAGGGAAGGGTTTTCTTGCTTGCCAGAAGCAAGTCAAGTAGGTTATTTTCCCTTGTAGGTTCTGCCACAAACTGCTTCAGAAAATAATCCTGAACTACTTCTAAAAAGTTGTTAGATTCTAAATTTCCAGTCAAAAAATTCCAATCAATCTGACTAAAGTTAAAGTCCCCTAGAATTACTATGTTATCGTGCCTTGTGGTCATTTACCTCTTCGCTCTTGGGCCGGGAGGTTGTGCTGCACAGTTGCTCCTGCTAAGGTCTTCACGCAACTTCCGATTTTCCTGCAAGAAGGCAGAGCAGTATAGACGTCGTGTAAACACAGTATGTGTAGAGATTGTTAGAGGGGCTGTGTACTCAACTAACGCAGCTGTCGTGTTGCCTGTGATAATACAGGACACTTATGGCATAGACAACGGAGACATTTATGGAATAGCCCTCAATGGAAGTGCCAGGATTTTCGTGAAGTTGACAACTGCTCAAGTGTATGAAGAACTTGTTGCTAAATACGAGGATAAGAGTCTACAGGCTATAGCATCAATCGAGGTTAAGTTGAAGGACGTGTCCAAACGCTATACTTGGATAAAAATTCGTAACCTTCAGTTTGAGGCAGACAAACATGACGTCAGGAAGACGTTCAAGATTATGGTATCGACGTTGGACTTCCGTGCGGCCAGCAGTAACATCCTGGTTGATCAGGCTCTGGTCCAACATGAGGCCTGGTCACAGACCGGGCCGTGGGGGCGTTGACCCCTGGAATTCTCTCCAGGTAAACTCCAGGTATGTGGAAAATGTGATCACATAGTGGCAGAGTATGACAATCGACAGGAAAACGTTGGGAAGACAAAC
>WNWK01044755.1:0-14979 GCA_009830355.1 Cherax destructor | reverse complement strand
AATGCGTGGGTGTGGGTGGGTGGTCGCCTCGCTTGTAAACAATAGCACACTGCGCCCCCGGGAAAGGTGCCCCTCAGCGGGGCCCCCCACGCGGACCGTCCGGTCAAAATGTCGCCCCCGAAGCAAACATCGTTCCCCCAATCTTTTTTTTTACGTTATAAATATCGTTACCCGAAACTATCGTTAACTGAAAACGTTCCCGGGGGTATGACTGTAATCCGTTCCAGCCCCCCAAAAAAGTATTCCCCAAAAAAATTTTTTTAAAGAATAACTATATTTTTACATACAAAAAACACATAATAACAACACATTAAATTTATAAATTTACTTTTAAAAATAACTTTTAGTTACCTTTATTGAAGAGACTTGCGGGCCCTGGAAGATAGGGAGGAGGGTGAGAGAGGGGTTTGGTTTTTTGGAAGGAAACCCCCTCCATTAGCACTTCGGGTATCAAACCCCTATCTGGGGTTATTTCCCCTTCTTGGTCTTTAATGCCACTAGGACCAGCTTGAGAGTCACTGGACCCGTCTCAAAACTGTCCACAGTCCTCTGTTTCTGGCGCCTTTTAACATGTCCCTGACGTGCAGTATGGCTCTGTCACTGAAGTGGTTGCAGAGATGGCTTCAGCTTTCTCAGGGTGATATTTTTCAACAAAACTTTGCACATCATTCCACTTTGAACAAATCTCCTCATATTTTTCTACTATCTCCTTCTTCAATTCTATGGTGTTCCTCACTTTCTTTACCACAGGGGTGCCACTAGGAAGTTTCTTTGGACCCTATGGTGGCTTATTTCACAGTGACAATCAATAAACAAGCAATAAACACAATAAATTTATTGTGAAATGTTTGAATGAGCGCTCTGGGTAATGTTCACTCAATGGTAAACAAAGCTAGACTGGCTCACGACGCCTGCGCGGGGAGGCAGACAGGTCTGGTACGCGGGCCGATACTCAGGGAAATGGCCGATAGTCGGGCCGAAAAAAGTGACCGAAACACGAGTCGGCCGATACTCGGGGGTCCACTGTACAGGAGGGCCCCAATCATACAGCAGGATAGGTTCTGGGCTACCACTGTAAAGTGAATCATTGCCTTTCCTTCCCTTTCAAATGCATATAAAAGCCTGATAACATGTTTACACTATCATATATTAAGTGAGCAATATAGCTAGGCCTAAAAAATGCATATACATATGTATAGTACACACAATACAGTGGTACCTCGGTATACGTCCTTAATCTTCCAGGACCTTGGACTTATATGAAACAGGATGTTTACCAAACAAATTTTCCCATAAGAAATACAGTGGACCCCCAAGTAACGTAAAAACTTCACTCCAAAAGCCTGCTCAAGTGCTATTACCGAACGAATTTACTCCCTTAAGGAATAATGTCACATAGGTTAGTCTATTTCAGACCCCCAAAAATACACTTCTACAAGCACTTACAATATTATACTTACATAATTGTACGATTTCTGGGGTGTTCGTTACTCGGGGGTCCACTGTATAGGGAAAACGATTAATCCGTTTCCATGAAAAAAATCTTATTGTTATTGGCATATTATACGTACGTACATTGATGGGGTAGTGCGCGGTGTTGTGACTCATTTTGACCCATACAAGTTCTAGCACGTGAGTCGTATTCCAAACAAAGGTCGTATACCAAGCAAAAATTTTCGCTTCCAAACAGGATGTATACCAAGTTGGACTTATTCCAAAGTGGACGTATACCGAGGTACCACTGTACTTACCTAAAATTATTTTAATCCTTAGCTTATAGTGAGTGGTTAATATATTGTAGGAAGTCTGAATAAATGAAGAATGGGTATAGTAATTGAAAACCACTGTATTAGCAAAATGCTGTAGAGTGAAGTGCTGTAAAGCAAGGTCTACCTGTACTGAGTTAAGAAGATTTCAGTTTCTGAGCAATCAGGTTAAGAGATTTTGGCATTCTACTGTAGGTGTATCTGGTATGATCAGTTATTTATTTTTCCTTTACCTCATTTATGGATAACCTGAGAATCTTTGAATTGACATGAAGTTTACAATACCTGTTGGGTCATTCCATGTCAAGTGGACCAGGGGTGCCCACCTGACCATCTCCAATTTCAATAACATTTTACATGAAGGTTGGCATATGTCATACTGACTATGGAAAATTTTAGTACGTACATGATATGCAATAGTAGTACAGTGGAACCCCGACTTTTGAACGCCTCGTCAATCGAACAAATCAGTTTTGAATGCTTTTTCGACAAATTTTGTCCCAACTATCGAATTCGTCCTGTGTTTTGAATGAGTGCGTACTAGACCTGTCCGCTCAGGCGCTTACACGCCTCATTGCGCAGGCGTCGTGAGCCAGTCTAGCATTGTTTACCCTTGAGTGAACATTACCCTGCACGCTCTCATCCAAACATTTTACAATGAATTAATTGTGTTTGGAGCTTGTTCATTAAGTGCGTCTGTGAAATAAGCTATCATGGGTCCCAAGAAAGTTCCTAATGGTACCCCTGTGGTAAAGAAAGTGAGAAACACCATAGACATGACGAAGGAAATAATACAAAAATAATAATAATACAAGTCATATCAGCAACATGTTCAGTGACAAAACAATGTCCCACTTCAGGCAAATCTTAAAGAGGCACCAGAAACAGAGCAGTTATTTTGTGAGACAGGGGTCCAGTGACTCTCAAGCTGGTCCTAGTGGGATTAAAAGACAAAGAAGGGAAGTAATCCCAGAGAGGGACTTGTTACCTGAAGTCCTTTTGGAGGGAGATTCCCCTTCCAAACACTAAGCCCATCCTCACTTCTCCTCCCTATCTTCCATATGGCATCAACAATCTTCAATAAAGGTAAGTAAAAATGTTATTTTATATGTTTATTTAAAAGCTTATTTAAATGTTTGCATTTATTTAATATATCTTTACTATGTATAATTCTTACGTGTATGTAAAACTATAATTAATCTCATTAAAATGTATTTTCTGTGAATATTTTTGGGTTTCTGGAACGGATTAATTGTATTTTCATTATTTCTTATGGGAAATATTTATTCGACTTTCGAACGTTTCGAGTTGAGAACTAGCTCCTGGAATGGTTTATGTTCGAAAGTCTGGGTTCCACTGTAATGCTTTGGCCCTGAGAGTGGAGGCAGGTGAAAATTTCACCAACCCACAGCACACAATCAGCAATGTTCAGGTTATTGCTGTGGCCATTGCATTACTACTACTTATTGCATATTATGAACTAAAGCTTTCCCAAAGTTATTATGACATATATGCCAACCTTCATGTAAAATTTTATCAAAATTGGAAATGGTCAGGTGGGACAATTTTCAAAATTGGTCCACCTGTGCATTTTCAATAATGTACATAATGGATAGTTTTCTTGAAAGCACAAGCCCAGAAAGTACAAACCCAGAAAGTTTTATGCTTAGGAGCTTCTATGGGTGCAGTTTGGGAAGAGGTACAGAAATGGCTGGCAGGTATTCTCAAATCCTGCTCCCATTCTGTTGCAGGTGATAGCATTACAAATGCTGTTAACATTGCCACTGCAGTTAGGCATCACTTTGTGCATATTTCCCAAAGGCTACATCTCTTCCCCTTGTTTCTTCAATCCAAATCTGGGAGGGAATTGACACTTACGGGTTTTTAACTCTTGCCTTAAGAACCTAATAGTCTACCCATCACATTCCACTAACTCATGTCAGTACTATCTACAGGCCAGCTAACATCCAAATCCACATGCTTCTGCACTTACACCCTAAGGTGCTCATTCTCCTCTTAAATCTTTTCAATCTTACTTGGTCCCACGAGGTTCTCCCTCTTCAATGGAAAACTGCTTTTGTCCCACCTTTGCCAGGTAATTTGGGCCATGACACTTCACTACAGAGCTATTGCTTTTACAAATGCAATTTTTAAGTTGGCGCACTTCTTTAAACATTTTGTATGGTACTGGGAAACCCAAAATTATCTTTCCCCTCATCAATTTAGTTTTTGTAAGGACCATTCTTCCATCAATGCCTTAACCTGCTTAGAAATGTTCATTATTGCAATCAAATCTAAATACTCCACCCCTCCTCTCTTTTCAGCCTCATTATTTGGAGGGGTGTGGGTATGGGATTAGGAGGGTGAAGGAGAATCCGTGAGCCATGAGTCGCCTCTCCCACTCATTTAAAAAAATTAACCTCTTCTCCTGTTTATATTACTAAATGTAAAAGAAGAAACTTTCGTTTTTTCTTTTGGGCCACCCCGCCTCGGTGGGATACAGCTGGTGTGTTGAAAGAAAAATTTACCCTCTTGTGAATTTCAGCTTCTAGACAGAGGGGAAAAGGGATCACTGTCTGTCCCATTCCGTTGAGTACCTCAGTGGTGGTGGTGGTGGTGGTTGCTGTGGGAGTTGGATTATATAGGGATGTGCTGGGCTGCCCTCTGGGCTTCTTCATATGTCATTAGTTGATGAAAGCATTCCTGGAGACTGCCTGTCAGTTCGGGGAAGTAGCAGTGAAGAGGTATGACTTTTGGTCCTCTCTAAGGGGGGCCCCTTGTCGAGGTAAAGAGGCTATTGGTCTGAAGAATTGGACCTTTTGGTCTTCTTCCTCAGACTGAACCTAATTACCCCCCAGTAGTCCCTTCCCTATCCAACCTCCCCATCCCTCCCCGCCCTTTCCTCCTCCTCTTCCTATCCCCTTCCTGTTTTCAGCCTTTGGGGTTCTTCAGGCATTCTAGTTCCTAGGTAGGGGGAAGGGTACCATGGTCCAACCCACTCCGTTGAGGTCCTTGGTGGTGGTGTAGTTTGCTGTGGAATCTGGATCAACTGGGGATGGCCCATTCCCTCTCCGGTTCTCGGGGCGGCTTTGGGTGTCTTAGGTGATGGATGTATTTCTGGAGGCTGCCTGTCGGATTCTGGGAGGTGGTGGCCAAAGGAGGTATGCTTTGTGGCGGGTATCTGGCCACCCTCTCTTTTGTCCACCGAGGTGGCTCAGTAGATGTGAGGTTGCTATCCCAGATTGCTTTTTTACTGGTATGAAGGGTAAGGTATGGTACGGGTTCCATTCTGCATATTCATGGTGCTGGAGTCCTCTTGGGCGTGGAAGGGGATTTATGGCCCTTTTTTTTCTTTCCTTTTTTCTTTTGTTTTCTAAAAAACAAAAAGAAAGAAGTGACATAACCAAGCTCCTCTTGGGCCCCTTTCTGCTACCACACCTTGTTCCGACCCTATCTTGTTATTTGACCATTCTTTGGACCTTTCTAATGCCCCTATACCTTTTGCGGGTGGTGCTGTTTCTTCTCCAGCTCCAGGTGTCAAGGTTCCACCTGACTCCTTCGATACATCCGACCTCCGTGCTTCTTTGGCCATATACTTCCGGCTTCTCCCTCTATGGTGCGACGATTCTCGTATCCCCCGCCCATCTCAAGTCGGACCAACTCTGGTTTCACACCTAAATGACCAAGACCATTACTATTACTTCTCACTCTGCCCAGAAAAGACTGGCACGACAATCGCTTCCCTTACATACTACTTTTCGAAGTACACAATGGACCAAGTTTTTTACTCTACAACCAACATCTCCTACTGACTATCTTTCAGATCATAGTATCGGCAAGGCGCTCCTATGCCATGTTGGTCAAAATATTTCATTTCATTCTCTCTGAAAAGACCAACACGACAATCACTTCCTTTACATACTACGCAGTATAGTACACAATGGATGAAGTTTTTCACTCTACAGCCAACATCTTCAGAACATCTTTCTGATCATAATATCAGCAAGGCGCTCGTATGCCATGGTAGTCGTAATATTCTGTTTCATGCTGTCAAGAGCGGTGCATGCATTGTCACAGTACACAATGCTAGCTAAGCTCACGATCTTTCTCTCCTTACAACCATAAATGCCATTCCTGTGACAATTGAAAAACTGTCATTCTACCACATACCATTGTTCAACGTAATTTCCAGACATGTGGTGATGACATTCTGGAACAGCTTGAGCTCCAAAACCTCCCGATCCTTAGACACGTATGTACTGCCTGCCCGTGGGCTGAGACTCTATACCTGCAATGTAGCTCGCTTAACTTTTGACTGCTGCGAGCTTCCATCATCAGTTTATATTGCAGGACACTGTTTACACCACAACAGAGTAGAAATTGCAGACGTTTGGCCATCCGGCAAAATATTGCAGGTTCATGGCTGAATGCCCAGTCTGTGGTGCCGATGACCATACCAATACATCTTGTGGCCTACCTCCCTCCTGCCTTAATTGTCATGAAGCTCATCTATCTTATTCTTATCGTTGCCAGGTTTACTTGAAGGAACGTGAAATTCGTTGTCTCAAAGAGACAGAAGGCTTTACTTACGTCATGGCAGTCTCATACGCCTCCAGGGGAAACTTCCCTGTATTTCTTATTCTCGAGTTACTAAGAGACCCCAACCTCTGGGGTCAAAATTCCCGTGGTCTCCCCTGCAATCACACCTTCCACAGTCACCTCTGTAACTCTTTTGCAGTCCTGGACTTCAAGGTCCCTACCTCGTCACCTCCTGCTGTTCTCCAATCTTCATCTCACATGCAAGCTTCTATGTCTACAAGACCTCGCACAACTCCTTCCCCTCGCCTCTCTACTTCAAAATCCATCAACTTCCCTAAGGGTAAATCTCTTTCATTTCCAGTCTCTGGATCTTTACCTCTTACTCGTTCTGTTACGAGTGTGGAGGTCCATCCTCCCCCTCGTAAATAACCTTCCTCTAATGTCCCCTCCCAAGCTGCTTCTCAAGCTACCTCCGACCTCTCGTCACCCCTCCCCCCCACATTGGTAAATTCTGTCGTCGCTCCGATCTTTACCCTCTTCCTATCTCCAATATCGTCCCACATACAAGGTCCTTGTCCTCTGAAATGAAGCTATCTCTGACTACATTGCAGAGACTAACCATTGATGGACATAAATCCACTTCCTGTCGCTCCTCTTCACACTTCTCCATCCGCACAACCCGTTTCTTCACATCGTTCCAACCCTTCACTGCTTGTTAGTTTTCTGCCGCCTTCACATGTGGACTTTTTTTTTTTTAACCCTTCTAGTCCGTAGATACCTCTACCTTCCGATTTCTTGTAACTTCTCTTTGCAAATCATGGCTTATTTACAGTTGAATATCCACAGTCTGAGAGGTAACCGGGGTGAGCTTAGGTGTTGCTCTCCCAGTTTTCCCCTGTTTGTGTTTGTTTACAAGAACCCAAATTATGCTGTTATTCCATACTTCGCTGCATTACAATGCAGCCCGCATCCACTTGAATAAGTGGTATACAATCTGTTCTTTGTATCTCCTCGGGCATTATCTATCCCAGATGTTGCATTTCTGGTTTCTTCCTTACCGTCACCCCTTCTGTTACTTGGCGATTTTAATGCTCACCATTTCCTCTGGGGAAAGGTCTCACTGTGACCCTCGCAGAATTCAATTGGCGGCTTTTCTCACTTCTCTCCCCCTCCATGTTTTAAATACAGGTACTCCCACCAATTTTGATCCTCATACTTAATCTCTCTCTCTTGCATCGATCTCTCGGTTTGCTCTTCCTCGACGGCACTAGACTTTTTCTGGTCTGTCCTCCCGGACTTGCTTGACAGCAATCATTTTCCAATCATCCTTATTTCTCATTCGTACTCACCATCACCTCGCAGTTTGACTCACGTCAAACTGCTTTTAGTGAGGATCCTTTTTCGTCCTCCATTGATGAACTGTTACAACTAACTCTTGACCTCAGTTTTATACGCAGTTCCACATTCTATACCCCAAATCTCGGGCAGGCATTCTCAGAGGTGCATGCCTTGGTGGTCTCCTGCCTGTGCTTGTGCCTATGTTTGAAATGCGCTGCATGAGACAGATAGGCAGATATCAGTACAATAGGACCACAGAGCGCCTCCTTGATTTTAAGCGAACGATAGCAACCGCCCACCATGTTATCTGTGAAGCTAAACGCACTTGTTAACAGGATTATGTTTCTACCGTCACTTGGCTTCCTCTATCAGTGCAGTTTGGAAACAAGTATGGAAACTGAGTGGCAAATACACTCCCAACCTGGCTTCCATCCTTCGGGTTGCTAGTGTCACTGTGGCTAACCCTCTTGACGTTGCCACCGAACTTGGTCATCATCTTGTCTATATCTCCCAGGGGCTCCATCTCTGCCCCTCCTTTCTTTCCTCCAAATCTGCCAGAGAGTCTGAGCCCTTAGACTATTTTTCTAGCGGAGAAGAGATTTACAATGTGCCTTTTATGCTTCTAGAATTAGAGTCAACACTCTCCGCTTGCCGATCAGCAGCAGCTGGGCCGGACAGCATTCATATCTGTATGCTCCAGCATTTACATCTTTCAACCCTTGTAGTCCTCTTACATCTCTTTAATCTTATTTAGTCACGATGAGTTCTGCCCCAGCCGTGGAAATCTGCCATTGTACTACCTTTTCGTAAACCACCCTCTATCGTCCCACTGCTCTTACCAGTGCAGTTTGCAAGGTGTTGGAGCGTCTGGTAAATAGACGTTTGGTGGGGTATTTAAAGACACACAATAGTCTCTCCACTAGTCAATATGGCTTTCGTAAGGACCGTTCTACTATTGACCCCTTACTCTGCTTAGATGCATATGTACGTAATGCCTTTGCCAATAACCACTCGGTTATCGCCATTCCTTTTGATCTTGAGAAGGCATATGACACAACTTGGAGATATGACATCTTAACCCAAGCTCATTCCTTACGCTTCCTAGGCAGTTTTACCATTTTCTTAACTTTTTATCCAAGAGACATTTCCGTGTTCGGGTTAATAATATGCTTTCCCCGACTTTGTCCAAGCTGAAGGTGTCCCCCAGGAATGTGTCCTGAGCACCACACTTTTTCTTCTTGCTATAAATGATCTGGCATCTATTCTTCCATCTAATATTTGGTCATCACTCTATGTTGGTGACTTTGCTATAGCTTGTGCAGGCGCTGACTGTCACCTCATTGCAGTTTCTCTACAGCATGTGGTCAACCGTGTTTCTAATTGGGCCACTGCTCATGGGTTTAAATTTTTCTAGTACTAAAATGCACCAAATTACTTTCACTAGACGTTCTATCGTCCCTGATAATCCATTGTACCTGTATGGTTCGCGTATTCCAGAATGTGGTACTGTCAAGTTTCTTGGCCTTCTGTTTAACTGTCGGTTATTCTGGAAACCTCACATTACCTCCTTGAAGGCAACTTGTCATAGCCGGCTGAACCTCCCTAAAATCCTCGCTCATCTTTCATTAGGGGCTGATCGTAGAACTCTCTTTCGACTGCATTCTTCCCTAATTTTATCAAAACTAGATTATGGCGACCAGATATATTCAGTGGTCTGCAACTCTTCTAGCCTTGATCCCATCCATTACCAAGGATTACGCTTATGCCTCGGGGCTTTTCGCTCTTCACCTGTTGAAAGCCTCTATGCAGAGGCAAATATTCCATCCTTGACCGATCGCCTTATTTGTACTCTGTGACTCCTCCTGTTTGGGGCTCCTTTTTCCTCCTTTTCTATTCGTCTACATTCGCTCTTGTCTTCTCTTCAGTTGCCACCTTTCTATGTTCATGTAGCATCTAACTTTCCCCTTCTTCCTTGGGAAGTTCCGACGGTTCGTGTGTGTTCTTCCCCACTGCCATGTGCGAAAGCCCAAATACCTATGGTTGCTTCTTGCTCTCTTTTTCTTAATAACTTCCAGTCTCATTCTCATGCCATCGCTGTGTACACCGATGGTTCCAAGTCTTCTGACGGTGTCGGATTTGCAGCAATGTTTCCAGACAGCGTCATAAGAGGGCATTTATTAGCCTCGGCTAGTATTTTTACAGCTAAATTGTATGCAATTCTCGTAGCACTTATCCGTATTGCATCTATGTCTATTTGTGGTAGTTTCAGACTCCCTTAGTGCTTCGCAGGCTATACAAAAATTTTATTCACCTCATCCCCTGGTTCTTCGTATCCAAAGTTCTGGGTCCCTGGTCATGTTGACGTACAGGGCAATGAACAGGCAGACACTGCTGTGCGGTCAGCAGTACATGATCTCCCAGTTTCATATAGAGGTGTTCCATTCACAGACTATTTTTCTGTGATTTCTACCCACCTTCGAAACCGTTGGTCTGATCTGCGCTATAACAAATTTCATTCTATTAAACCAAGTTTAAGTTTCTGGTCGTCTTCTTGTCATCAATGTCGAGGTTGGGAGACTACTCTCTCCGGTCTTCGCATCAGCCACACTCGTCTTACTCACAGGTATCTCATGGAGAGATGCCCTGTCCCTCTCTGTGAGCATTGTCAGGTTCCAGTTTCTGTTAGCCACATTCTGTTGGACTGCCCACTCTATCAACGAGCACACAGAATTTATCTCCAACGTCGTCACCGCTCTACTGCCCTTACTTTACCTTCCTTTCTTGCTGATGGACTCTCCTTTAACCCAGACTCTATTGTTGACTTTTTGACAGCAACTGACTTACTGCACAAACTTTGATGATGCCTCTAGCACTCCTCACAGCAGTTTCTACCTCTCCCTCTTGCTACCCTCTCCCCCTGCACTATCCACTGCCCCGCTGCACTGCATGACCTAATAATAATCCCTCTTCTTCTTGCTACCCAATACCCCTGCACCCTTCCCTGCCCTGCTGCATTGTATGACCCTTGTAGGTTTAGCGCTTCTTTTTTATTATAATATCCTGAAATGCTGGTTTACTGGTATGAAGGGAAGGGCAGGGAGCAGTTTCCACGCAGCATCATCATTACTGGCTGTGCCAAGGGAACTCTTGGATGGAGAAGGGAATATGCAAATTCTTTTCATCTCAAAGTTGCCAATCTCCCCTCCCCCCCTTTTCTCTTTTTTAAAAAAAAAGACAGATATGAAACCATGTTCATGCTTTATCTTCCAGAGACTTGTTACAGCATAGATTACTTCACCTCAGCACATCCATAGATTTTCTTTTGAACTCGGTATCGCTTTCCCCTCTAGGGAGGTTCCTTGACGCTGGTGAGGGGCTCTTGATCTAGGGAATTGGATCTGTGCTCTAGTTCCCTGAATTGAGCCTGAATACTACCTTCCATCCCCCCCACATGCGCTGTATTATAACGACGGTTATTTGGCGTCTTGGAGGCGTGGTTGAAATGATAACATGACGGAGGTCTCTTACTTTGTAATAAAGGGTGAGTACACAGGCTGTGTGTTAGTGGCCATGGCCCGGGTGGGCCATGCGCCTTGCGAGGGAGAGACGAGTTAGGCCTTGTTGTCTGAGTGAAGTCTGGGCGCCAAGTGAGAGTGAACCAGGGCGGGTCTGGTTGACGTGGGTACGCCTACCAGGCTTGCCCTCTGGCAGAATACTATGGAAACTAGCATGGCACGAAATATGAACTCAGCTGGCAGACAGCATGGCTGTCTATGCAGACAGCAAGGCTGTCTACAGTATAATCCTACGATTTTAGCGCTCCCCCATGATTATAAAAATAATAATCGGTATATCTTTCAGGTGGTGACTCATTGCTTGACTCCAGTACTGGCATGCTGATTCTTTAGATACCTCTGACCTGTGCTCTACTCTGGCCTGTGCTCTACTCTGACCTGTGCTCTACTCTGACCTGTGCTCTACTCTGACCTGTGCTCTACTCTGGCCTGTGCTCTACTCTGAACTGTGCTCTTCTCTGGCCTGTGCTCTGCTCTGACCTGTGCTCTTCTCTGGCCTGTGCTCTACTCTGACCTTGCTCGCAGCTTCTACCACAAGAGTGCGCCAATTTTCAGATCGTTTGCGTATCACAAGACAGACTGGCTCTAAGTCATCGTCCCACCGACCTCGACTCATACATATTGATCCTAACACTTACTGACTTCTGCTCGTCCCTTTCCTGAGAAACACACTACCTGGAAGACTCTTCCACTACAGGCCTTATTCCAATGACTATTTTGAACGGAATTCTTTTCGGTTCGACTGACGACCCGTACTGATTACCTTACTGATCATAACATTAGAAAAACTCTCAAGAGTTGAATGTGTATTGTCACTAATGGAGGCTGAACTATCTGAAATCTTTCCTGTATCAGCTGTGGCACTGTTATCATCCCATAACTGACAGGGGAAAAGTTCAGCTGAATGTTAGAGATATAGAGACTGAGACACGAGTCAAGGCATGTTATCTACAAGTATCATACAAGAATAAACTTCTAATTTTCGCTTTAACGTTGTGTTCCTCTAATGCGTTTTACTGATATCATGATGCTTTTCATCATGATCATCATAAACTATCCCCAAAAATCATCATAAAAATTAAAAACATCTCACCACCAAAATAAAAATTCCTCATGAAAACCATATTTCTTATAAAAATAATCACGTGAAGATGTGCAAGACAATGAAACTCAGTTATTATAGTGATCATTTACGGCTCTCGTTAAGCCATCAAAGTATTTAAATTAATGGAAAGCCTCAAAACTCCTAAATATGTACTTAATCGAGCAGATGTGAGAAATACTGACAGTATATGTGAAAGGTACTTTAGAGCTTTGTCCAAAATCTGCACACTGCCGTAACATACTGGGGTGAGAGATATGGAAGGAAGTGTAAAATAAGCACAGTGAAAAGCAGGAGCACCTTGGGAACAACAAGAGAAAATTGTATCAATATCCGTGGTGCCAGACTATTCAACATCTTACCAAAACATATCCAACATTGTTGGGACAAGTGGCGAATTTTTCAGAGGACACACGACAAGTGCCTCTGCCAAATGACAGATCAGGCTGTGATATGTGGGGCACTATCCACTGTCCTGCTGCATTCCATACTCTACTAATCATCCCTCTCCCTCTTACAACCCATTCTCCCTGCATCCTGCCCTGCTGCGCTGTATGACCCCTGTGGTTTAGCGCTTCTTTTGATTATAATAATAATCAGGGGTCAACGCCCCCACGGCTCGGTCTGAGACGACCAGGCCTAGTGGTGGATCAGGGTCTGATCTACCAGGCTGTTACTACTGGCCGCACGCAAACTTACGTACGAACCACAGCCCGGCTGGTCAGGTACTGACTTTAGGTGGGTGTCCAGTGCCTTCTTGAAGACAGCCAGAGATTAAATCCAAATAAATTATCGGTAAATACATATTAAAGGAAAATTTATGAATATTTTGACAGTATTGTGTATTAAGACTTTCAAGATTCCTTATGATCCAACGCTGTTATTATCACAATCTGTATTCTTCATACTGCTGGCAGCGTTGTATGATTCTTCCGGTTTAGCGCTTCTTTTTTATTATAAGGTTTCCTCTTTAAGGGGGGCTCCTTGTCGCGGTAAAGAGGCTATCGGTCTGAGGAATTGGACCTCTTGGTCTTTTCCTCAGACCGAACTTAATTACCCCCCAATCCCCCTCCCTTTTTCCCATCTTCCCCATCCTCCCTTTTCCCTTTCCTCCTCCTCCTCCTCCTCATCCCTCCCTTATTTCCTTCCCAGTTTTACCCTGGGAGCTTCTCTCCTCAGGCATTCTAGTTCCTAGGTAGGGGGAAGGGTATCGTGGTCCATCCCATTCCGTTGAGGTCCTTGGCGGTGGTGTAGTTTGCCGTGGAATCTAGATCGCCTGGGGATGTCCCGATCCCTCTCCGGTCACCCGGGGGGTGGCTTTGGGTATCTTTTGGGCGACGGGTGTATCTCTGGAGGCCACCTTTCGGATTCCGGGGGTGGTGGCCGAAGGCGGTATGCTTTGTGGCGGATATCCGGCCGCCTCTCTTTTGTCCGCCGAGATGGCTCGGTGGATGTGAGGTTGCTATCCCGGATTGCTGGTTTACTGGCATGAAGGGTAGGGTATGGCATGGGTTCCATGCTGCATCTGCACCACTTGCGGTGTTGAGGTCCTCTTGGGCACGGAGGGGGATTTACGCTCCCTTTCATTCCTCCTAGGAGCTATTCTCCCACGTTCCCCCTTTTTTTTTATTCTTTTTTTTATTTTTATTTTCTTTTCTTTCTTTTTTTTTTCTTAAAAATAAAAAGAAAGAAGTAACCTAACCATGGCTGACTCAATCCATGAACCCACTACCCCCGGGCCCCTTCCTGATACCGCACCCAGTACTGAACCTGCGATGTTAACGGATGACTCTTTGGACACCTCTCATGCCCCTGTACCTCTTGCTGGTGCTGGTTCGTCACCTGCTTCAGGTACCAGGGACTCGACTGGCCCTTTCGATACGTCTGACCTTCGCTCTTCTCTGACCTTGATTCCGGCTTCTCCCTCGACGGTGCGGCAATTTTTGAATCCCTCGCCCGTCTCCCATCGGACCACCACCGGTCCCACACCCAAACGACCAAGACCCACACATGACGATTCGACACTCCCTTCTCGTTCATCGCAGAAACGACCAGCTCATCACGCACTCCCTTAAACTCTGTTTCAAACTACTCAATGGACGAAGTTTTTTACTCTGGGACCAACTTCTCCTAATACCTATCTTTCAGACCATAGTATTGGTAAAGCTCTGCTACGCCATGTTGGTAAAGACATCTCATTTCACGCTCTCAAGAGCGGCACTCGCATCATCATGGTCCAGAATGCTGGCCAAGCTCGTGATCTTTCTCTTCTTACAACCATAGATTCTGCTCCTGTTACTATTGACAAGCACCATTCCCTCAATTCTTGTTGTGGTTCTGTCATTTTGCCCCACACCATTGTCCAACGGAATTTCTAGACAGCTTGAGCTCCAAGAACTCCCTATCCTTAAAGTTGACACTTTTGTCCTCCCCGCCAATAAGCGAAGACGTTATCCTTGCAATATAGCTCGTTTAACATTTGACTGCCGTGAACTACCACCTTCGGTTTACATTGCAGGTCAACGTTTGCAAGTCCGAAAGGTGACCCCTACACCGCAACAGTGTAGAAACTGCTGGCGTTTTGGTCATCCAGCGAAATATTGCAGGTCCATGGCCGAATGCCCAGTCTGTGGTGCTGACGACCATGCCAGTTCTTCTT
>WNWK01044754.1:0-14979 GCA_009830355.1 Cherax destructor | reverse complement strand
ATACCCTCCCCTTCACGCCAGAAAACCCACCCAACCGGGTTTCCCCCTACATCCACCGAGCCATTCGGCGGACAAAAGAGAGGGGGGCCGGATACCCGGGCCCAAAACCCATCCCGGCCGCCCCCACCCCGGAATAAAAGGGGCCCAGAGATACCCCCGCCCCCGAAAGATCCCCGGCCCCCCCAAAAAACCCAGGGGAGGATGGGGACATCCCCAGGCGATCCAGTTTCCCAAATGGGAAAAACCACACCACCCCCAAAGGCCCCAAGGGAAAATGGGGAGGGACTAAATCCCCTTCCCCCACCTGGAACTAGAATGCCTGGGGAGAGAAGCCCCGGGGAAAACCAAGGGAAAAAAAAGGGGGGGATGGGGGAGGAGGGGGAAAAAGGGAAAAAGGGAGGAAAGAGGGGAAAAGGGGGGGAGGGGGGGATTAGGTTCGGCCCGGGAAAAACCCCAAGACCCCCCAACCTCAGACCGAAAAATTTTACCACGACAAGGACCCCCTTAAAGGGGGGTTTTGGGACACTCTAAAATACCGGGCCTTTTTTTACCCCCACAAAAAAAAAAAAAAAAAAAAAAAAAAAAAATTGAGATATTAAAATATTCTTTTTATAATATAATAAAACAACTTCGGTTTTATTTTCCCCCTTTCATTACAAATCAATAAAATGCGGGGAAATTTTAAACAGGTCTAAATCTTACTTTCGAGATAATCACGGAAAAGCGCGCACGCCTCATTTACGTCAAAATACTCACGAAAATCTCGCTGTTTTGGGCTTATTCTACGACTTGTATGTGATATCTTATTGTTTCCCATGTTAAAATGCCGTTTTCTTTGAATTATGCTTTTATCTTATATATCTTATGTCTAATATTATTACTGAATAAATGTTATAAGCAGATAAGGTGTATTAGTAATAATAACGTCAGTATAAAGACATTTGTTGGTAGCATCAAACCGCTGATTATGCAACTATCGTCCTTGGCTGCCTCTTGACTCCTCCCACCTCTGCTATAAGCCCCTCCCACCTCTGCTATAAGCTCCTCCCACCTCTGTAATAAGCTAATAAGCTGCTCCAACACTGTAATATCATGTTGAGTGGTAAATTTAGTGTATTGGAAAGACATATATAGAGAAAATTATACAAAATAAAATAAAACAAAAACATTATGTTGCGCGGTCACAAGCTTTTTTTACCTGGCGCGTCGTAAGATATTGTGTTTCAAATAGCTATAATTTGCTTTACAAACGTTGTGTTAAAATGGGATTTTCACCAAAATGTTGCCAGATTCTTAAACTATTTTTCAGTCAACAAAACTCATTTTCCATATTTCTCAATTATTTTCGTGCGCCGCCAGGTTTCTGGGACCCTAAAGCTGGCAGCAGCTCACAGTGTGTTACCAAGTTATCAGTATTGAAGGATGAAGGCAACTGAATGAGGCTCTAGGAAATTGTTTGATGTAGTAGATCTCTTACACAGGTATTGCAACTTACACATTCATCTGAACCTCACCTTATCCCTTCATGTAGTCACATTACTATATCATATTTAGTGCACTTTACTTCATCACCTGTAATGCCACTTAAACATTCACCTGCGGTTCTTCTTTCATCTGCACCTGACGTTCTAATTCCACTTTTCCAAGTTTACTTTATATGTTCATTTATATTTCACTTTCCTCTGTCACCTACTGTTTATCTATAATGTTCACCTGATGAACATCTTACACTTTCACCTATTATTCACCTTGTAACTTCATCGTATGTTCACCTTACTCCTTGGCTCTCACTTGACCTAACGAGTTCACCTGTTGTTCACCTATTACATTCAGGTGGTGGTCACTTTTACGCTTCTAAGTGCGACATAAATTAGAATATCGACGAAATTCTGGCAAGATAGTTGTTGACTGAGTGATGGTGAATGAGTTTTCTTCAGTGACTAATAAATTTATGAGTGTGGTATCTGTATTTTCTTGCAAAATATTGCAGATGTTTGTACGAGTATTGTTCACAAGTAATATTTTCCTCGTCCTTTACACTAACTGCTTCCTCATGAAGTTGTCTTAAATTACAAGGAAAAAGTTGTCTCTAATAAACTACAATGGTCGTATCAGTTATCACCCAGAAGCTCAGCTTCTAAGAATATTCTATGTGCAAATTTATTTAGCCACTAAAATCAGGAGTAGATTTATAACTTAAAATGAAATGTGTTGTTTGAAGGAGTGACAGATGGAGGTAAAAGTCATAACCACTGATGTAAACAACAGTGTTTATGTTCCTCTCAAATTGTAAACAAAACTGTATATTACAAGTTTGCTCTTCACCTTGCTGTCCTCTTCCTCAGTCTTCTATTATCTTTCTCACACTGTTGTCATCTTCTTCATCCATGTGTCATCACTCTCTTCCTTGTTCTCTCTCACACTGTTGTCATCTTCTTCATCCAGGTGTCATCACTCTCTTCCTTGTTCTCTCTCACACTGTTGTCATCTTCTTCATCCAGGTGTCATCACTCTCTTCCTTGTTCTCTCTCACACTGTTGTCATCTTCTTCATCCAGGTGTCATCACTCTCTTCCTTGTTCTCTCTCACACTGTTGTCATCTAGCTCTCAATAATCTCATCACCTTCTGTGTTATTATTTCATTTAGTCCACTATGCTGTCCTCCCCCTAAGTTAACCTTCATCTCACTAACCATTTTACTAATCTCTCCATGTAGTCGTGGTCCTCATTCTACAGTCATTTATTATTATCATTATAGTTAGTGTTTATTATCCTTCGTGGTAAAAACCTGCTCAGAAAGGAGAGCTTTTATTTATACTAAGTTGCACCCCTGAGGACTTCAAGTTCATGGACTACATAAAATCAGTGGAATAAAACGATAACAGGTCACATGAGGTGGTTACCTGGTCAGGTCAGGTCAGTGTTGACGTAGCAGCACTTCGCTCCCTCATATGCTTCATTCACCACAGTCTCTTGTATTACATTTACTTCATAAAGTGTACATTATGCTACCATCTGTCAGCTCATAGATGTTCGTTTGTATCCACTGTCTGTGTTTACACCTCACCTGTTGATCACCTTAAACCTTCACCTGTTGTTCACCTTAAACCTTCACCTGTTGATCACCTTAAACCTTCACCTGTTGCTCACCTTAAACCTTCACCTGTTGATCACCTTAAACCTTCACCTGTTGATCACCTTAAACCTTCCCTGGTGATCACCTTAAACCTTCACCTGTTGATCACCTTAAACCTTCGCCTGTTGATCACCTTAAACCTTCACCTGTTGATCACCTTAAACCTTCACCTGTTGATCACCTTAAACCTTCACGTGTTGATCACCTTAAACATTCACCTGTTGATGACCTTAAACCTTCACCTGTTGATCACCTTAAACCTTCACGTGTTGATCACCTTAAACCTTCACCTGTTGATCACCTTAAACCTTCACCTGTTGATCACCTTAAACCTTCACCTGTTGATCACCTTAAACCTTCACCTGTTGATCACCTTAAACCTTCACCTGTTGATCATCTTAAACCTTCACCTGTTGGTCACCTTAAACCTTCACCTGTTGGTCACCTTAAACCTTCACCTGTTGATCACCTTAAACTTTCACCTGTTGATCACCTTAAACCTTCGCCTGTTGATCACCTTAAACCTTCACCTGTTGATCACCTTAAACCTTCACCTGTTGATCACCTTAAACCTTCGCCTGTTGATCACCTTAAACCTTCGCCTGTTGATCACCTTAAACCTTCGCCTGTTGATCACCTTAAACCTTCACCTGTTAATCTCTTTTGATTATAATAATAATTCACCTGTTAATCGCCATACACTTTTATTTGTTATTTACTTAACAGCTTTTATTGTTGTTAAACTTGCTATATAAATGTTTATAAATCTCAGTTTATACAAGATGGTCACCTGATATTGTCTTGC
Source organism: Cherax destructor (assembly GCA_009830355.1). Lineage (NCBI taxonomy): Eukaryota > Metazoa > Arthropoda > Malacostraca > Decapoda > Parastacidae > Cherax > Cherax destructor. The sequence continues at coordinate 11,038 of WNWK01044754.1, read as the reverse complement.
ATATAACACAAGAGGTACAACTAACCTACACATATTTCAGTGCCCTATTAGTATTTCACAAACCTGGCTTATCAAAGTCAGCAAACGAGTGTTTGCTGACTTTGAAGGTCTAGCTTTAAGAGGTTGCTTGATTTTCTTTTTCAACTTTCTGTACGGTAACCACTGATAGATTCTAGCAACAACTGTCATGCGCAGGTAAGTTATTCGTGATGACCCACCATTAATTATGAAGAAATTGAAGTGATTTCCACAACAAACATAAAACAATGATTGTTTTACAAGATCGTGGATGAACTTTGATGTATTCCAAATATTTTCAGATTTGTTTTGGGTAAAAAGCCGATATTTTCCTAAATTGTCAAAAAACTTATGAACTGTATTTCTTTTTTTTTTGAGAATGAAAATAAGATTTATTACAGTATTTCAGTCCACAGGATAATGGACTTAGAAGTGTTCTATCAGTAGAAAGTGTCCAGTGTTTCCCGGTGCCACTTCCTGACGGCCTCCTGCCAAATGTCATTTTTAGAAAAATTTTTTGTTCATTTGCTTTTTGGCCGATCATATTGAAACGTCGTCAAAACATGATGGACATATGCTTCTGATAATAGACCAAAAATAAACAAAATGGGACAATAAATAAATAAAACTGACAACTTGGTTCGGCCTGAGTATTTTATATTGTAATAGAGCATAAACCAAGATCAAAAATAAGGAATGGCCTTTCCATGTGTTAGTATGTTCTTTATATGTTGGAAGCAGCCCAGGGAACTGCGGGTGGCTATCCACCGCCTGCGCTTAGGGTATCCCACCACTGCACAGATCATTGAACAAGCAAGAGAGGAGCACTACCTGTTAGACTGCCCAGCTACATTGCCCCTTCGCCGCGGACACTTCCCGATGACCCCGGTGGGGCGGGCCCGGGAAGATGAGGCGGCACATCTGGTGTACTTGGCTGTTAAAGATTTGGAGACCTTACTCCCAGTCATTGCATGTCACCCGCCCCCCCCGCTGACGTCACTGTGAAGGCCTGCTGAGGGCCTCCGTTGCACCCTGCACCAACTACCATTGGAGCAACTACCTTTTGGGACTTCGTTTGTCCATAGATTCGGAGAGGACCCCTCTTCCCACCAAAGGAATACCACACATGTACCTTTAACGTCGATACATGACACTTCCCTACAGGGGAACCGATGCCGGGTCGCCAAATTGGAAGAGACCCGGGCCGGGATCCATACCGGCAGATCATATAGAATTTTTTTTTTTTATATTTTATTAAAAAAACAATTACAAAACACATGACAATACGGAGACAGAAGACAGAGTGATAACTTTAAATACAAGCACTAACTGTGCTTGGCAAAGCAACAACAAAGGTTAACAAAATTTTCCCTACTTAAGAAAACATACAAAGCATAAAAACAATGCACAAAACCAGAAAAACTTGTCAATCAATGCTTACCATCCATGAACAGGAAAAAATTATAACCGTATGTACATAATCCCGAAGGACATAAATCACAAACAGCCACTAAATGACGTAAATGACAGTATAACAAAATATACTAAATATAGTCATCCCCCAAGTGCTTATTATTCACACGTCTGTAAAGTACAGACAACGACCCAATGAAACTATTACATTACAAAATTAGAAGACAATATAAACACATCAATTGTAACAATATAATAATTATACTAACAGCGCCAACCCCTACAAACCTACACACACTGTTGATCAGTAACATCAATAATTAAGTTACACAGGAAGCAAAAACATACATATTCACCAGTGTATAATAACGTAATAGCACTGAACATATGACTCATCTCCAAAACTGAAAACTTTTTTATGCAATATAAAAACACAGGTAAAGGAATGATGTCATTCCGAAAAAGTAGATTATGTATATAAGGATAGATCATCCTGCACAATAAGCAAATTAATTTACACAAACACAATTAACAAAGATAGACAGTTTACAACACAAAATCTACCCAAAACTGCCTTCCACAACAGTAAGGCACAAAATGGAACATGAGAAACCCATCTCAGGAAACCTTAAGTTACATACAACATGTTGGAAAACAGTTCATACCCAAGTGTGTGGAAAAAATAAGAACCCTATATAAGCACAGCTTAAAGGTAACTTTCTACACCTATAACTATACATCACCAGTCCAGTAGGTTATGAAGAAAAGCCACTATGGTTACCCCTGACACCTTTGCTCCATAGGGGTTCCCTCCCACCCCGTCTCCCGTCATACCACACACATCGCACATTCCAGTCATGTGTCATATGCCCGCTGAGTCCACCGTCACCCACCCACCCCTCCCCTTCATTCATACGTCCTTCCCCACCATGTATACCCCTCCCTGTCGCGGCCAGTCCTTTAAACCCTCCTCACAGCTCTAGTAAACTACCCACCGCCAACTCCCTATAACCCACAGAAAAAGCTGAATCCCACCTCCGACCATAAAGATCCCTATTTCTACATTTTGTCCTATAAAACACAGCAGCCAAAGCCTTGACTCTACACTCCCCCGACACCCCCCTCATTCCCCATGACACATACAAGTAGTCTGCCACTAGGTACAATACCGCCCGTCTCACCTCCCCTCCCACCCTCCCACATCAAAGCTCAAGGCCCGTAATGTTGAAAGCCCTTCCCCCCACCCTGCGTAACACCTTCCCAAACCATTCACGCACTACACTTAATAAAGGACAAAAATACACCGCATGGTACGCTGTATCCTCCTCCCGCATCTATCACACAGCCCTCCCTCCCTATCCCCATACGGAACAAAATTGCCTTCGATGCAACGATCCCCATTAAAACCTATACACAAATTCACGTACTCTGGGTTTGAGCCACAACTTTCTTAATCCCTTCCATATACCCATCCAATCATACACAGGGTATATCGCTGCCCCATGCAGCACCTCCCCATGCACCCTCCCTGCCCAGGAGACTCGCAGTGACCCTCCTCGGCTCCTTAACTACCATGATTCTCCTCAACATTCCTTCACACTCCCTCAGATCATTCCCCTTCCACCACCTTCTGACATCTTCCATAACCAATCCCACTCTCCTCCACGCACCCACCCACCCTGAGGTATCGATGCTTAATGTAAACACATTGCAGACGCCTTCTAACGGGATGAGCCCCAAACCTCCTTGACGTACCCTCGTCATTACCACTTCCTTACTTAACCATGCCCTCCCATAACCCCATATATAACGTAATGCCCTTCTCTGCAATTCCTTCACATCCTCAAAATAATGGGGAACACCGCCGCCACATGCCACAGTTTACTAAACACTAATGAATTAACGATCACCACCTCTGATGCAATGTGACGTCCCCAGGCTGCCATCCACCCATACGCTAATAGCCTCCCTTACTACCACCTCTGCATTAATCGCCCGTGCCTCCACCGGGTCTGCCCGGTACACCACCCCACAAATCTTCACCTGTTCCACTATTGCCCACCCCTGCCCTCACCAAGCCTCCCCTACCCACCTACCTACCTCCAACAATTTAGATTTCGCATAGTTTACTTTCATCCCAGTAGCCTTCCCAAAATCTCTACAAAACGCCCCACATTCACTAACTCTTCTACATCCCGCACTAGTACAGTAGTATCATCCACATATCCAACTATCCCTATATCCCCGTCCGTCCCTCAGCCCTTCCACCTGAAACTAAACGATAAAAGGGGTCTTGCATGCAAGCAAACAATACCTGGGACAAGGGGCAGCCCTGTCTTAAACCCTTATCCATAGGCACCTCCATTCCAATTTTACCATTTATCTGTATCCGAACCTTGGCTCTCGCATACAGAGTCTCTACCCACCCTACTAATTCATTCCCAAAACCCTGCCTCCTCATGATATCATACAACATACTCCTGTCAACACTATCATAAGCCGCACTCCAATCGATACTCAACACCCCCCCTCCACCACTCTCAATAAAATCCCTAATTTGACCATGTCCCACACCCATGCTTCTACCTGGGATTCCGCATTGTCCCTTATGTAAGACCATTCCCACCACCTTCTTCAGCCTATTACCCAGTACCTTTGCGAAGATCTTGTAATCCGCACACATTAATGTTATAAATCTATAATCCTTTATCGTCCTACATTCCTCTTTTTTCTTCACCAAAACTATAACCCCAGTGTTCTGCATGCTACCCAATACCCTCCCATTCTTCATACAATTGAATACTTTAACTAAACAATCCCTTAGGGGCTCCCAATTATGCAGATAGAAATCATTAGGGAGACCATCCAATCCAGGTGCCTTCCCTTTGCTCAAACCCTGCACTGCCTCCCATACCTCTTCCTCACTAATCTCTCCCTCCATTTCTTTCCTGTCGTCCTTACTAACAATAGACCTAATCCCTTCCCCTACTACTGTCCTGTCCCTCTCCCCTCCCTCTTCCTCCTGCAAGTACTCTTTTACCCAGTGATCTGCATAGTTACTTATTCCCTCAGTAGTACGGAGCAATTGTCCTCCCCTATACCCCCCCAACTCCCTACACACCTCCAACATCATCATAGTTGTGTCCCTCTGCCTCTTCCTAAACCGACGGAGAACACAGGCCGATGGCCTGTCTCCCCACAAGACCTCCTCTAGTCCTCCTCTCACGCGTGTCGCATTAAATCGCTCATTCTGTAGTTCTCTCAGACGCTCTTTCAGAATACCCATCTCATCCATCCTAGAATTCCCGCCCCTTTTGTAACAATCCTCCAGTTGACCCTCCAAGTACCTCTGTAATCCGAATTTCCCCCAATTCTCTTCCCTGCCCATTTTTGTATAATACTTCCTAATACACGGCTTTGCCCACATTTCCCACCAACTCAGTAAGTCTCCCGCATGCTGACCTCTCTCCCATTGCCCCTGCCACCATGCAGCAAAACTTTCTCCCTCACCAACTCCTTGCAGTAAACTTACATTCAATTTCCAATAGCTGTCATACCTTTTAATCATTCCTTCCCAGCTAATATCTGCCAACACACCCCTATGATCTGAATAACCCACATCCATAGCTTCTACCCTACCAACCTGTATCTCCTTAGTTACATAAATCCTATCTAGGCGCGCCTGATATCCCCGCCTCACGAAAGTGTGCTCCACACACCAACCTCCTCCCCTAACTACATCCATCATCCCTGCCGCTCCTAATACCTCCCTCAGCACTCCCAGGACACAGCCCGCTCCCCTGGGCTCTACATCCTTACCCCGTATGACACAGTTCCAGTCTCCTCCTATAATGGTTATCTCAGGCAGTCCTCTCAAATGATACAGCAAAACATCCTTTACAAAACGTTCCTTAGTACTCCTACAGAGATCCGCCGGCATATACACACTTATAAAACTCACGCGCACGTCACCCCACACCCCGTCCACCCTCACCACCCTACCCTCCTCACCCGTCTCCCACGCTAATAACTTAAAAGGACTGACCTCGCGCATGACCACAGCAGCCCCGCCCTTGAATTTCCCTGAATCACCTGCATACACTCTGTACCCATTCAAACACAATTCCTCTGCACACCTGAAATTATGTTCTTGTATAAAACAAATATCTACCTGAAAACGTCGCATAGTCACCTCAAGCCACCGTCGTTTCACCTCGGCCCGAAGGCCGTTAACATTTATAGTGAGACTTCTGAAGACAACATAGGGGGTTTTCCTCGATACCTCTGGACTTTTGGCGCTCCTCCTTCCTTCGCCTTCACACCCTGACCACGTTTAAGCCCTTCTCTTCCTGACACCCCACCCTTACCCTTGCGGGCAGCATCTACCCATGACTTTGTACAAACTTTCTGCGCGGGTGTGATCACGTCCTCATCGGACCCACCCACAGACCTTTTACGTGAATCACCACTGTAATCCATAGCCACATTTTCCAACTGTTCGTCCTGCCTATGAACCACAGCCACCACATCCTGCACCACCAGGTTAGATTCCCCGGCATGTGATGTAATCCCACCCTCCCCAGTCAACTCCACAGACTCCACATGCCCAACTCCAGGCTCTAAAGGGGACTGTTCTCCAGGTGAGCCAAGAAAGTCTCTGAGGGCATCTTGCAAAATATGGGGCAAGTCCCCCTGCAAAATCTCCCCATCCACAGAAGCATTCCCCCCCTCCGGCTTTTCTGCACCCGAGGCTTCAGGCAGTGTCTCACAGGTGACGCCTGTCTCGTCCACCTCATCACTCCACCGCTTACTCTGTCCCACACTTGGTGGTACTTGCACCACACTCTCTGTCCTGTCAACCACCTTGTCATCCATGCGTTCTTCCTGACGACGGTCTGTCCTCCTCCCACAAGCAGCTGCAACATGATCATACGCCCCACATAGTCTGCAGGTTCGTTGTTGACCGGCGTATGTGACGTAGACTTGAGTCCTAAAATCATCAAGGACAACATACGAAGGTATAGGCCGTCGGAGAGTCATTTTAAGGGAATATGACCCTTCCTGTAATCCTGCGTAAAATCCGTCGGTCCATTTGCCCATCACAGCCGTATGCACCACTCCAAATTGTTGAAACGCTGCTCGAATATCCTCATCCAAAACTTCAAATGGCACGTTGCGGACTCGAATATAGGTATAATATCTTGATACATCTCTCAAGCGTACCTCCAGGCCAGCGTTGATCACCATCAGTTTGTCCTGGAAGCTGTCCACAATTCTCTCATATGCCGCTGTCGTAGCAAACTTGATGAAAATTCTGTGCGCCCCATTCAGCGCTATGCCTCGTAATTCCTCAATTCCAATGCCATAAGCATCACGGATAATCGCAGGCAATAAAACATTCGAATTATCCGGGTACACTGCTCCTCAACACTTCAACACACACGGTGTTGACCCTCCTCCTTCCTCCAGTCGCCATCTTGCTGAAAATCAGTAACTCTCTCGTTGGCCACCAGGTGTCAGCAACAAGAGAACCACTCAGTGCGAGGGCCAGGCGGCGAATGAGTTCATATAGAATAGAATAGAAATAGTTCTGTATATGTTGTTTATTTCCGATTTGCTCATTAAACAGAATCTTTAAAAAGTAAAAAAAAAATAAGAATTAAATAATCTGATTTAATTAAGACTATTTAAAATATTGTTTTATTACTAATTTTAGAGAAGGTAAAAAGGGTCGTGGAGATGAAGGTCAAATGTGATAGGGGGGACACAAGGGTGACAGTGGGGGTTGGAGGGGATATAAGTGTGATAGGGGGGTTGGGGGGACATAAGTGTGATAGGGGGGTAAGGGAACACAAGTGTAATTGGGGTAGGGGGACAAGTGTGATAGGGGGACATAAGTGTGAAAGAAGGGTTGGAGGACACAAGTGTGATAGGGAGGTAGGGGGACACAAGTGTGATAAGGGGGACGAAGGTTATCCTTAATAACCTCAGAATGCCTCACTAGACCGGCAACACAACTGAAACTCTGGTCAGTTATTATTAAGTGAAGGTTTAAAGAACACTTAACATGCGAAGGTTCTCTCTCTTTAATTTTCTGGGGAAAATTTCCCAAAGTGATTTCTATGAGATCAGTGTAGAACCTCGACTTTAATATGGAAGGGACAACAGATACCTGCAATAATAAAGTTAAAGGTTATTGGTAAAGTTATATATTCATATTTAAACACATGCATATGATGGAGGTGGTGGTGACGTAGGTGGTGGTGATGGTGATGTAGGTGGTGGTGATGTAGGTGGAGGTGATGTAGGTGGAGTGATGTAGGTGGAGTGATGTAGGTGGTGGTGATGGTGGTGGTGATGTAGGTGGTAGTGATGGAGGTGGTGGTGGTGATGGTGATGGTGCAGGTGGTGGTGGTGATGGTGGTGATGGTGGTGGTGATGGTGGTGGTGATGGTGGTGGTGATGGTGCTGGTGATGTAGGTGGTGGTGGTTGTGATGTAGGTGGTGGTGGTGGTGGTGATAGAGGTGGTGGTGATGTAGGTGGTGGTTATTAAAAAAAAACATTTGCAATAAAGGTCTGTTCGGGATAACAATAAAGTCTACAAAATTTCAATATTTAATATATTATTATTAATATAAAAATATATAATCTGAATAAAAACAATCTTATAATTTGTGTAAAAACATATTTATCTTTGGCATACACATCACGTCATAGTAAAAAGTAATAAAATATCACAAGTAAAATCATAAACTCAGTGCCAGTGTCATGTCGCTGCCATCTTCAAGTGTCACACAGAACACTACCACACCTCGTCATGATACGCCTTCACTCCATGTCCTCAGACACCCTTATCTCTTTATTATAGCATGCCTTCTCACGGGGTCCCACGACCCCCGTTCTCTGTGTCATATGACACGCCCTCAGTGTCACCCGACACGCCTTCTCTACTGTGTCTCACGACACCCTTCTCTCTGTGTCATAAGACACCTTCGCTGTGTCACACGACACCTTTTCTGTGCCACAATGCACGCCCCTTGTATCACGAACACAATCTCTAGGAAATTTTGAACGCGTCTTGACACACAACACCAAATGCACGACTACTTGTGTCCTGCCACCATCACAATCACCAGGTTCACACTGACTTTTCACAATAAGGCTCACAGGGTACAACCCACCCTGGCTAGTCCGTGTAGCCTGACACGCCTACCAGGTATAACACACCCAGACTTTCCTTACTTCTGTCAATCGTATCTCACAAAGCTCATTAGGTCCTACACACTGACTTCCACATCGGTGTTCCTGATGAAGACGCACAAATCCCTGAGTTAGAAGTATCAGGCCATGGGTGTCCAATCAATCAATGTACACCGTGAGGTAGTCTGCTGAATACTCTCAAAATCCAGATACGTCGTGAGAGTCTCCGTCACCAGCAATTTCAAGTCAGGAATACCCTCGCCAGTCTATGAGAGTCTCAAAACAGGTCCTGTCATTAAGTGTGTCTGGTGTATACTCAAGTAGGTCCTGTCACCAGGTGGATCTGGTGCACACTGTCAGTCAAGTCGGCTCAGCAGTCCAACATTGGGTCTGATGACATACCCAGTGACTGCCGGCCGGCAGGTTAACTACCTAATTATCATGTTAGGTAGGAGGCCGCAACAGTGGTGATGTTGGTGATGGTAGTGGTGGTGATGTAGGTGGTGATGATGGTGATGTAGGTGGTGGTAGTGGTGATGTAGGTGGTAGTGGTGGTGATGTAGGTGGTGGTGATGTAGGTGGTGGTGATGATGTAGGTGGTGGTGATGTAGATGGTGGTGATGTAGGTGATGTTGATATAGGTGGTGGTGGTGGTGGTGGTGGTGGTGATGTAGATGGTGGTGATGTAGGTGGTGTTGATGTAGGTGGTGGTGGTGGTGGTGATGTAGGTGGTGGTGATGTAGGTGGTGGTGATGTAGGTGGTGGTGGTGATGTAGGTGGTGGTGGTGATGTAGGTGGTGGTGATGTAGGTGGTGGTGGTGGTGATGTAGGTGGTGGTGGTGGTGATGTAGGTGGTGGTGATGTAGGTGGTGGTGGTGGTGTAGGTGGTGGTGATGTAGGTGGTGGTGATGTAGGTGGTGGTGTATGTGGTAGTGATGTAGGTGGTGGTGATGTAGATGATGGTGATGTAGGTGGTGGTGGTGGTGTAGGTGGTGGTTGTGCGGAGGATTGGTTATGCAAATATTAAAAAATACATGTATGTAAAAATAAGCATCTTCATACATATATGCACGCATACAAGACACATACATATGCACAAGTACATGCTGAATATATGTATATGCACAAATATACATACATATGCAAACATACTTACACATCCATACATATGCTTAAATATTTCCACATGCATACGTAGAAAAAATACATAAGTAAATATGTATATGCATACATACAAATACATGTTTTACTCTGTTCATGTGAGTGTACATAAGTACAAAAATTCATACACACATTCTCATAAGTATACATATATAATTAGCTGAATTTTATTATTTTGACCAACCTCAAAATTTCTTTTTGTGTACACTGAGGTACAGGGATAACTTTCTCAGATCCAGCAGTGACCGAAACTCAACTAGTTCTTTTACCTCTTGTTCACCTTGTACCTTCACTTGTTGTTCACCTTATACCTTCACTTGTTGTTCACCTTATACCTTCACTTGTTGTTCACCTTATACCCTCACTTGTTGTTCACCTTGTACCTTCACTTGTTGTTCACCTTGTACCTTCACTTGTTGTTCACATTGTACCTTCACTTGTTGTTCACCTTATACCTTCACTTGTTGTTCACCTTATACCTTCACTTGTTGTTCACCTTATACCTTCACTTGTTGTTCACCTTATACCTTCACTTGTTGTTCACTGTTACGGGTATGCCCTGGCCCAACATTTTATGGAGTATATTCCAAGGTTTCACTTAATATTATAAAGCGGATTTCTACACTATTAGCTAAAGTATAGATTTCTGGCCTTATATTATTTGCTGACCTCGTGTATCATAATACTAGGATATTACCTTTTATTGTCATATGTTTGTTAATGTATGTTTTGAATTGTATTATTTAGGGTTTTATTATGTGTGGTCTACGCAGATTGAGAGACCAGTAGTTGGAGTGCTGGGTACTTGTTTACGTACCAGCCGGCCTCCCCTCTGTCACGTGACCGACCTAACTTGAACTTACCACACTGTGGTATTGTCAGTAGGTTCACACCCTCTCTGGTTAGGAGTATGTTCACGATCTCCCCCAACAAGTCGATTCTCACTCTTAGTAGTCTTATGGATTCTTCTAAGTTATCCTACTCTTAAAAAGCTCTTAGTCCGAGTAGGTTCACGCTCCCTCTGCTGTCAAGGAGTAGATTTTCTCTGAGTTTAAGAATTCAACCTTATAGGCTTGAAGTACTGTACAAGCCCATGAGTCAGATGTTACATATATTGTAAAGAAATTATTAGATCATTTGATTGGATTATATGAATTATCGTATAATAAATACAACGAATTTTACTTTTTGGGTCATTCTCTACTTTTCAATACCTTATTTAAAATCTTGTTATGACGGACAAAA
>WNWK01044753.1:0-14980 GCA_009830355.1 Cherax destructor | reverse complement strand
CACCTCCCTCTTGACCTCACCCCCCTCCACATCCCCCCTTCCTGCCCTCCCCACTCCACTCTCCCTACTTCCCCCTCCCCCCTACCCTGCCCCCCATCTCCCCTTGCCCCTCACCCCACTACCACATCTCCTACTTGCCCTCACCCCACCCCCACTCTCCCATTGCCTCACCCCACTCCACATTCCCTACTTACCCTCCCCCTCCCCATCCCCCTATTTCCCCTCACCCCACTCCACTCTTATTTGCCCCTCCCCCACTCCCATCCCCCTTTACTTGCCCCTCCCCACTCCATCTCCTATTGACCTCACCCCACTCCACATTCCCTACTTGCACCTCACCCACTCCAATCCCCCTTTCCCCTCCCCCACATCCCCCTTTGCCCCTCCCCCCACTCCCCATCTCCCCATTCTGCCCCTCACCCCACCACATCTCCCTCTTGCCTCACCCCACCCCATCCCCCTATTTGCCCCCCCACTCCCATCTCCTACTCACCTCACCCCACTACCCATTTATTGCCTCACCCACCCTTTCCCCTTTTACTTTGCACCTCCCCCAATCCACATTCCTACTTGCACCTCACCCACTACCACACTCCCACTGTCCCACCCTCCCCCACCCCCTCCCACTCCCTACTGTGCACCCTCACCCCAACCACATCTCCCTCCCTTGACCTCACCCACTCCCCATCTCCCTACTCTGCACCTCACCCCACTACCACATCCTCCCACTTGCCCCTCACCCCACTGCCCCATCTCCCTACTGTGCACCTCACCCCACTACCACATCTCCCTACTCTGCACCTCACCCCACTCCCATCTCCCTACTTGCACTACCCCACTACCACATCTCCCTACTGTGCACCTCACCCCCACTACCACATCTCCCTATTCTGCCCCTCACCCCACTCCCCACTTGCACCTCACCCCACACCACATCCCCCTACTTGCACTCACCCTACTACCACATCTCCCTACTCTGCACCTCACCCCCACTGCCCCATCTCCCTACTCTGCACCTCACCCCACTACCACATCTCCCTACTCTGCACCTCACCCCCACTACCCATCTCCCTACTCTGCACCTCACCCCACTACCACATCTCCCTACTCTGCACCTCACCCCACTACCACATCTCCCTACTCTGCACCTCACCCCACTACCACATCTCCCTACTGTGCACCTCACCCCACATCTCCCTACTCTGCACCTCACCCCACTACCACATCTCCCTACTCTGCACCTCACCCCACTACCACATCTCCCTACTGTGCACCTCACCCCCACACCACATCTCCCTACTCTGCACCTCACCCCACTGCCCCATCTCCCTACTGTGCACCTCACACTACCACATCTCCAACTCTGCACCTCACCCCCACTGCCCCATCTCCCTAATGTGCACTTCACCCCCACTACCACGTCTCCCAATTCTACACCTCTCCCCCACTACAACATCTCAATACTCTGCACCTCATCCCCACAACCCCATCTCCAACCCCTGAACCTCACTCCCACCACCCCATCTCCCTACCTTCTCCCTCACCCACAAAACCTTATATACCTACACTGCACCTCACCCCAGCACCCCATCTTAATTCCCTTCACATCACCACCACTACCCCATCTCCCTACCCATCACCTGACCACGACTACCCAAACTCCCTACCCTGCACCTCACCACAACTACATCATCTACCTTCCTAGTTAACCATCGCCAATACACTGACACATATCAACCCCACCACCATCAATAGTCAACCATCACCACTACACTGACCCATATCAACCCCACCACCATCACTAGTCAACCGTCACCACTACACTGACCCATATCAACCCCACCACCATCACTAGTCAACCATCACCACTACACTGACCCATATCAACCCCACCACCATCACTAGTTAACCATCGCAACTACACTGACACATATCAACCCCTCCACCATCACTAGTCAACCATCACCACTACACTGACCCATATCAACCCCTCCACCATCACTAGTCAACCATCGCCACTACACTGACCCATATCAACCCCACCACCATCACTAGTCAACCATCACCACTACACTGACACATATCAACCCCACCACTATCACTAGTCAACCATTACCACTACACTGACACATATCAACCCCTCCACCATCACTAGTCAACCATCACCACTACACTGACCCATATCAACCCCTCCACCATCACTAGTCAATTATTACCACTACACTGACCCATATCAACCCCACCTCCATCAATAGTCAACCATCGTCACTACACTGACCCATATCAACCCCACCACCATCACTAGTCAACCATCACCACTACACTGACACATATGAACCCCACCACCATCACTAGTCAACCATCACCACTACACTGACCCATATCAACCCCACCACCATCACTAGTCAACCATCACCACTACACTGACCCATATCAACCCCTCCACTATCACTAGTCAACCATCACCACTACACTGACCCATATCAACCCCTCCACCATCACTAGTCAACCAATATCACTTCCACCTCTATAGTTTCTTTAAGTTATCGACACTCTACCTTTATTTTCATTAAAATTCACACAAAATCCCCGTTATTTCACTAAAATTCTAATAAAATCCCCTCTATACTCCAGCTCCTTGAATTCATATATATATATATATATATATATATATATATATATATATATATATATATATATATATATATATATATATTATAAGAGAGAGAGAGAGAGAGAGAGAGAGAGAGAGAGAGAGAGATAGAGAGAGGTTTATACCTGTTATTTACCTTGTGAGCGTTGCCTAACCTCTCTGAAAGTGTATTTAATGTACATTCTGGAGACAATGAGCATAGCTCCTGCCTGGGGAAGAGTGGGTGTACCTGAGGGCACCAACTGACCCATATACAAAAGCACTAACTATCACTTAACTGATTCTGGAGACAAACATTCCCCAGACTCCACAAATTGTGGTAAACCATTTATTTTCTGGAAATATCTTAAAAACATTATTCTCGGTCAATGTTTGTGTTGATTTATCTTGATACTCAATACCTCCTCTGCAGGAACCATGAATGTTCTCTACACTCACCTCCCACTCCCTTTTCCCCGTCTCCACACACTCAACCCCTGCCCCATCTCCCCACACCCAACCCCTGCCCCATTTACCCTCACCCAACCCCTGCCCCATCTCCCCTCACCCAACCCCTGCCTCATCTCGCCACACTCATCCCCTGCCCCATCTCCTCAGAACACAAAATCGTGTTAACAATTCCATAACATGATTACCAAAATCTAAGAACACTATTACTATGGTCACAGAACACACTCGTGTTTCACACACATACCTTCAAAACACCATAACCAAGATCACTAAAAAACTAAGTTCACTAAAAATCTAAGATAACTAACAAACTAAGATCAGCATTAATAAGATCACATTTACACAAAAATCATGTTCATCAAACCCAAAATATGTTCACCAAAATCTAAGATCACTCAAGTCATGACCACTAAGATCACTAAACCTAAGATTATCATCAACATGAAGAGCTAAGATTGCTATTACTAAGATCACAGAACACTCTTATTTTTATACACATCTTGTCAGAGCATTGTAACTAGGATCACAAAAAAACTAAAATCACTTTTGCTAAGATCACAGTACACACTCATTTTTATGCTCATCTCAGAACACAAAATCATGACTACCAAATCCATAAGATGATTACCAAAATCTAAAATCACTCATCTCAAAATCACTAAGATCACTAAAACTAAGCTGGCAATCAATTATTACATGAAGACCCAAGATCACTATTACTAAGATCACTATAACAAAGATCACCAAAGAACAGTAATATGAAGATCACTAAGAACACTATCAACTTTGTTCACTAACGTCAAAAAACGTATGAACAAAAAATAGACATTGTCACAAAATATTATAAAACAACACAGTAAGTCTTACTTAATCTTACACCTGAATATAACATTCTCCCTTCTAACCTGAATATAACATTCTCCCTTCTAACCTGAATATTACATTCTCCCTTCTAACCTGAATATAACATTCTCCCTTCTAACCTGAATATTACATTCTCCTTCTAACCTGAATATTACATTCTCCTTCTAACCTGAATATTACATTCTCCTTCTAACCTGAATATTACATTCTCCTTCTAACCTGAATATTACATTCTCCTTCTAACCTGAATATTACATTCTCCCTTCTAACCTGAATATTACATTCTCCTTCTAACCTGAATATTACATTCTCCCTTCTAACCTGAATATTACATTTCCCTTCTAACCTGAATATTACATTCTCCCTTCTAACCTGAATATTACATTCTCCCTTCTAACCTGAATATTACATTCTCCCTTCTAACCTGAATATTACATTCTCCCTTCTAACCTGAATATTACATTCTCCCTTCTAACCTGAATATTTCATCCTCCCTTCTAACCTGAATATTACATTCTCCCTTCTAACCTGAATATTACATTCTCCCTTCTAACCTGAATATTACATTCTCCCTTCTAACCTGAATATTACATTCTCCCTTCTAACCTGAATATTACATTCTCCTTCTAACCTGAATATTACATTCTCCTTCTAACCTGAATATTACATTCTCCCTTCTAACCTGAATATTACATTCTCCCTTCTAACCTGAATATTACATTCTCCTTCTAACCTGAATATTTCATTCTCCCTTCTAACCTGAATATTACATTCTCCCTTCTAACCTGAATATTACATTCTCCCTTCTAACCTGAATATTACATTCTCCCTTCTAACCTAAATATTACATTCTCCCTTCTAACCTGAATATTACATTCTCCCTTCTAACCTGAATATTACATTCTCCCTTCTAACCTGAATATTACATTCTCCCTTCTAACCTGAATATTACATTCTCCTTCTAACCTGAATATTACATTCTCCTTCTAACCTGAATATTACATTCTCCCTTCTAACCTGAATATTACATTCTCCCTTCTAACCTGAATATTACATTCTCCTTCTAACCTGAATATTACATTCTCCTTCTAACCTGAATATTACATTCTCCCTTCTAACCTGAATATTACATTCTCCTTCTAACCTGAATATTACATTCTCCTTCTAACCTGAATATTTCATTCTCCTTCTAACCTGAATATTACATTCTCCCTTCTAACCTGAATATTACATTCTCCTTCTAACCTGAATATTACATTCTCCTTCTAACCTGAATATTACATTCTCCCTTCTAACCTGAATATTACATTCTCCCTTCTAACCTGAATATTACATTCTCCTTCTAACCTGAATATTACATTCTCCTTCTAACCTGAATATTACATTCTCCTTCTAACCTGAATATTTCATTCTCCCTTCTAACCTGAATATTACATTCTCCTTCTAACCTGAATATTACATTCTCCCTTCTAACCTGAATATTACATTCTCCCTTCTAACCTGAATATTACATTCTCCCTTCTAACCTGAATATTACATTCTCCCTTCTAACCTGAATATTACATTCTCCCTTCTAACCTGAATATTACATTCTCCCTTCTAACCTGAATATTACGATCATCCACCTGAATATTACACCTACGATCACCTGGATGATCGTAGGTGTGATATCCACGAGGATGATCGTAGGTGTGATATTCACCTGGATGATCGTAGGTGTGATATTCACCTGGATGATCGTAGGTGTGATATTCACGAGGATGATCGTAGGTGTGATATTCACGTGGATGATCGTAGGTGTAATATTCACGTGGATGATCGAAAGTGTAATATTAAGGTGGATGATCGTAGGTGTAATATTCACCTGGATGATCGTAGGTGTGATATTCACCTGGATGATCGTAGGTGTAATATTCACCTGGATGATCGTAGGTGTGATATTCACCTGGATGATCGTAGGTGTGATATTCACCTGGATGATCGTAGGTGTGATATTCACGAGGATGATCGTAGGTGTGATATTCACCTGGATGATCGTAGGTGTAATATTCACCTGGATGATCGTAGGTGTGATATTCACCTGGATGATCGTAGGTGTGATATTCACGTGGATGATCGTAGGTGTGATATTCACGTAGATGATCGTAGGTGTAATATTCACGTGGATGATCGTAGGTGTGATATTCACGTGGATGATCGTAGGTGTAATATTCACGTGGATGATCGTAGGTGTAATATTCACGTGGATGATCGTAGGTGTGATATTCAGGTGGATGATCGTAGGTGTGATATTCACCTGGATGATCGTAGGTGTGATATTCACGTGGATGATCGTAGGTGTGATATTCACGTGGATGATCGTAGGTGTAATATTCACGTGGATGATCGTAGGTGTGATATTCACGTGGATGATCGTAAGTGTAATATTCACTTGGATGATCGTAGGTGTGATATTCACGTGGATGATCGTAGGTGTGATATTCACGTGGATGATCGTAGGTGTGATATTCACCTGGATGATCGTAGGTGTGATATTCACGTGGATGATCGTAGGTGTGATATTCACCTGGATGATCGTAGGTGTGATATTCACCTGGATGATCGTAGGTGTGATATTCACCTGGATGATCGTAGGTGTAATATTCACCTGGATGATCGTAGGTGTGATATTCACCTGGATGATCGTAGGTGTGATATTCACCTGGATGATCGTAGGTGTGATATTCACCTGGATGATCGTAGGTGTAATATTCACCTGGATGATCGTAGGTGTAATATTCACCTGGATGATCGTAGGTGTGATATTCACTTGGATGATCGTAGGTGTGATATTCACGAGGATGATCGTAGGTGTGATATTCACCTGGATGATCGTAGGTGTGATATTCACCTGGATGATCGTAGGTGTAATATTCACGAGGATGATCGTAGGTGTGATATTCACCTGGATGATCGTAGGTGTAATATTCACGAGGATGATCGTAGGTGTGATATTCTGGTGTAAGATATAATATGATTTACTGTTTTGTTTAATAAGTATAATTTTTTGGATGTTAATGAACAAAGTTGATAGTGTTCTTAGTTGTTAGTGATCTTCATATTAGTGTTCTTCAGTGATCTTTGTTTTAGTGACCTTAGTAATATTATAAATGTAATATTATACATGTTACAGTCTGACACTTGTAATATTATACATGTTACAGTCTGACACTTGTAATATTATACATGTTACAGTCTGACACTTGTAATATTATACATGTTACAGTCTGACACTTGTAATATTATACATGTTACAGTCTGACACTTGTAATATTATACATGTTACAGTCTGACACTTGTAATATTATACATGTTACAGTCTGACACTTGTAATATTATTATTATACTTTACATTTTTTCAGATGAAGGAAGAGAAGTGAGTCAGTGATGACCGTCACTTCTTGTGATACTGTTAACAAGCAGCAGCAGCAGCAAAAGCAGCAATAGCAACATGAACAGCAGCACCACCACCAACAGCAGCAGCAGCAACAGCAACAGCACCAGCAGCAGAAACAACAGCAAAATTAACAGCACCAACAACAGCAAAAGGAACAGCAGCAGCAGCAACATCAACAGCAGCAGCAGCAACATCTGGGTGTCCATCAAAGTGCTTACATGACAGTATATGTGTCATAATACACTATGGATAATAAACAAGTGCATAATGGATGTAAACTTGTCAAGGCTGTTAAGATCTGTGCCAGAAATGTCTTGTATAAGACGTTCCTCTGGGGAACCCCAGACAAACCTCCCAATATGAAGTTGGATCATTACTTAAAAACAATAAATGTTCCAGTAACATCAAAAACCTTTGATAAAACACAGAAAGAGATGATAGAGAAGAGTCCAGATGGATCAGAGTTTGATGTGTCACTGTTGTATCTCAGCATCAAACTCGCCTGTAAGGATGTAGCTCCAGTCAATGATCAAAATGGTTCACTGAAGGTAACGTAATGGAGTATTACGTTACTTCAATAAAGAACATGAGGAACAATGTTCTTCATGGTAAACTTGAAGTTACTGATGAACATTATAAAGAAAGCTTAAACAATCTTCGCGAGTTATTAACTAATTGTCTTAAGACATCTGGAGAGAGGTATGGGAGGGACGAGGCTGAAGTGAACAAGGAGGTCAAACAGATGAATGATGACCTGGATAAAATCACGACTGAGATTCTTGTAGAGGATGACATACTGATGTATTGTAGTGATGAGGTGAAGCGTCATATGATCAATGACAGTCGTGACAAACTTAAGAAGATCTTCCAGAGTATCAGCTATGTCAACCCAGTGTCCTTCATCACTAGTGACTTCAAACTTAAAGTTGACAAAATCTTTGTAGATATTGAGGTCAAACATGGACGACGTGGAGGTCAAGATGAACATATAAGTTATCAACACCTTCTTAAACTTGTTCAGACTACAGCAGTACCATCATCTACAAGCACTGTCTCACAACAACAGTACCAGACTACAGCAGTACCATCATCTACAAGCACTGTGTCACAACAACAGTACCAGACTACAGCAGTACCATCATCTACAAGCACTGTCTCACAACAACAGTACCAGACTACAGCAGTACCATCATCTACAAGCACTGTCTCACAACAACAATACCACACTACAGCAGTACCATCATCTACAAGCACTGTCTCACAACAACAGTACCAGACTACAGCAGTACCATCATCTACAAGCACTGTCTCACAACAACAGTACCAGACTACAGCAGTACCATCATCTACAAGCACTGTCTCACAACAACAGTACCAGACTACAGCAGTACCATCATCTACTAGCACTGTCTCACAACAACAGTACCAGACTACAGCAGTACCATCATCTACTAGCACTGACTCACAACAACAGTACCAGACTTCAGCAGTACCATCATCTACAAGCACTGTGTCACAACAACAGTACCAGACTACAGCAGTACCATCACCTACAAGCACTGTCTCACAACAACAGTACCAGACTACATCAGTACCATCATCTACAAGCACTGTCTCTCAACAACAGTACCAGACTACAGCAGTACCATCATCTACAAGCACTGGCTCACAACAGTACCACACTACAGCAGTACCATCATCTACAAGCACTGTCTCACAACAACAGTACCAGACTACAGCAGTACCATCACCTACAAGTACTGTCTCACAACAACAGTACCAGACTACAGCAGTACCATCATCTACAAGCACTGTCTCACAACAACAGTACCAGACTACAGCAGTACCATCACCTACAAGTACTGTCTCACAACAACAGTACCAGACTACAGCAGTACCATCATCTACAAGCACTGTCTCACAACAACAGTACCAGACTACAGCAGTACCATCATCTACAAGCACTGTGTCACAACAACAGTACCAGACTACAACAGTACCATCATCTACAAGTACTGTGTCACAACAACAGTACCAGACTACAGCAGTACCATCATCTACAAGCACTGTCTCACAACAACAGTACCAGACTACAACAGTACCATCATCTACAAGCACTGTGTCACAACAACAGTACCAGACTACAGCAGTACCATCACCTACAAGTACTGTCTCACAACAACAGTACCAGACTACAGCAGTACCATCATCTACAAGCACTGTCTCACAACAACAAGGTACATCTACTCACCCACATATAATATTGCTTGAAGGTCTGGCTGGCAGTGGCAAGACTACTCTAGTGAAGTTAGTAATAGATGAATGGACTCAGGATGGTCAAGGTAATATTAGTGACTTAGATAATTATGAGCTGCTACTGTGGGTACAGTGCCGGGACCCAACAATGACCTGCTACCAGCAACTCCTGGACAGACTGATGCCAGAAGTAGCCTTAAAATTCAAGGAAATTCTTCCGCAACTGATGAAGCTTTGCAAGATCTTAATTATAATTGACGGCCTTGATGAAGACAATGACAGTTCTAGAACACTTGTCCAGAGTCTATTGCAAGAATTTAAGTACTGTTCTAATATTGCTTTTCTCTGCACTTCAAGACCAGAAAAAGTTGAGAACTTTAGGAGAACAATACCTGCAGAGTACACTGTGCAACATGCAACACTACATGGTATATCTAGGGAAAATATAGTACAATTCGTGCGTCTGAACCACCAGGAGATAACCAAACAAACAGGGAAGAACAGAAACACTGAAGAACTGGTAAGAAAGGTGATAAAGTTAGAAGGACTTCATGAACACTTAAGACTACCAATGAATTTGATTCTCATGATATACCTCTGGGACCACGACCCTGACCTGCTAAACTTAACATCTGTCACTCACACGCAGCTCTATTATAATATTCATCAACTGTGTAAACACAAGTTGATACAGAGACTGACCAACCATCAAGATACAAACAATATGGATGACATGGATTTAACTGACAACATAAACATAATGTTGATGAATATATACAATACGTCTCTGGAAAGTCTTTCATGTGATCAGTTAGACCTTGAAGTAAACACTGTAGAAAATCTTAAAATAAAATGTAAACATTTGAGTTTACCTTATAAAGAAGTGTTGTCAGCGTTCCTTTGTTTAAGACCAACATGGACGATGCTGGGGATCAAGGAGCGCTACTCAACTCCTCACAAGGGAATACAAGACTACTTCGCTGCTCTCTATATTGTGACCAACCTTAATAAAAAACAACAAAATTCTCCGCCTACATCAGCCTCAGCTACACCTGCCTCAGCTACACCTGCCTCAGCTACACCTGCCTCAGCTACACCTTCCTCAGCTACACCTGCCTCAGCTACACCTGCCTCAGCTACACCTGCCTCAGCTACACCTGCCTCAGCTACACCTGCCTCAGCAACACCTGCCTCAGCTACACCTGTCAGTATCAGGGGAGTGTTAGAAGAGAGCATCAGGTCAGGTGTGGAAGACATGAACAAGTACCAGAATGTTCTGATACATGTGGCTGGGCTGCTGCACCTGGTACTAGACCAGGTACCTGAGACACTTGCACGGGAAGTGGTTCGTCTCCTACAAGAGTCTGGTATGAGAGACAACGACCAGTGGCTCGACCTCCTTGACAACACTAACATGTCTCCAGTAATTGTTAAACAAATATCTAACATCTTCAATACTGAAGAAACAATTATGGTACTTGATGGACGTGTGAGAAGCTACGCTGCTCTCCTGCCACACCTCAGCTCCTGCAAGGTGAAGATTGATATTGATGGTGACCCTGGTGACCTGCCTGACCTGCTGGCTGCCCTCACCCACCACCACTGTACACAACTGCTACTGAACCACCACTACCGTCATGCTGACACAACCACCACTTCTGACATGCTGCTACAACGTCTACAACATCGGTGAGTTGTTGTTATTGTTAATAATGTTACTGTATATGATAACATTATCTTAACATTATTGTTAAAGTTAATGTTAATATATATGATAACATTATCTTAACATTATTGTTAATGTTAGAAATGTTAGGGTATATGATAACATTATCTTTACCTTAACCTCATTCAAAATATTAATAACGTTACTGTATATCATAACATTAACTTTGTTTTAACATTATATGTGTTAACATTATATGTGTTAACATTGTTCTTTCTGGTGTTAACAGTGTTGATGGTGTTAACATTGTCCTCTGTGTTAATATTATTGTTGTTGCTGTTGACATTGTTGATGGTGTTAACATCTTGTTGGTGTTAACATTGCTGTTGTTCATAACACTGTTGCTGTTAACATTGTTGCTGGTGTTAATATTGTTGTAATGTTAACATTGTTGTTGGTGTTGGAGGAACATTGCAAACAATGTGGTAGCAGAGATAACACCAGGAGGCAGCTCAGATGAAAACTCGCACACACATGAACTTTTAAATCTCTGCAACAAATTCACCTTAAACCAGCAAATAGTGGAGCCCACAAGATTAGAGAATACGCTGGACCTCATCTTCACCAATAATGATGATCTGATACGAAATGTCATCATATCAAAAACAATATACTCAGATCACAACATAATAGAGGTCCAGACATGCATGCGGGGAGCCCCAGATCAACAAAATGTGATCAGCCGCGAGGGAGCCTTCTCCAAATTCAACTTCAATAACAAAAACATATTGAAAAATAGAGTAACTTTCTGGCTACACAATGGTACAAGACTCAATGTTCTACGACATTCCTACAATGAATTATGGTCACTACGACATTCCTACAATGAATTATGGTCACTACGACATTCCTACAATGAATTATGGTCACTACGACATTCCTACAATGAATTATAGTCACTACGACATTCCTACAATGAATTATGGTCACTACGACATTCCTACAATGAATTATGGTCACTACGACATTCCTACAATGAATTATGGTAACTACGACATTCCTACAATGAATTATGGTCACTACGACATTCCTACAATGAATTATGGTCACTACGACATTCCTACAATGAATTATGGTCACTACGACATTCCTACAATGAATTATGGTCACTACGACATTCCTACAATGAATTATGGTCACTACGACATTCCTACAATGAATTATGGTCACTACGACATTCCTACAATGAATTATGGTCACTACGACATTCCTACAATGAATTATGATCACTACGACATTCCTACAATGAATTATGATCACTACGACATTCCTACAATGAATTATGATCATTTCAAACATATATGGTGACGCCAACACCCGTAGGAGGTCGCCTCACTTGTCATGAATTTTCGTATTTTTTTCCCCGATTTTTTTCCTTTATTTCTTGTATTATTCTTACTTGATACTGGAGTACCACAGGGAAGTGTCCTTGGTCCCCTGCTCTTCCTCTTATACATCAATGATCTTCCCAATGTATCACAACACCTGAAACCAATACTCTTTGCTGACGATACAACTTATGTCATCTCCCACACAAATCTTGCCACGCTTAATACCATTGTTAACAACGAATTAATAAAATATCAACATGGATGACAGCCAATAAACTTACACTCAACACTGATAAGACCTTCTATATTATGTTTGGCAACAGAACAGATGATCCACAATTAAACATTAAGATCAACAACACTCCTATTGCTAGACATAACGAGGGCAAATTCCTGGGCCTTCACCTTGACAGTAGCCTGAAATTCAGCACTCATATCCAACACATAACAAAGAAAGTGTCCAAAACTGTGGGGATCCTCTCTAAGATACGGTATTATGTACCACAATCAGCCCTACTCACACTATACTACTCACTCATCTATCCCTACCTCACATATGCCATTTGTGCTTGGGGATCAACAGCAATTACCCACCTAAAGCCAATAATAACCCAACAAAAAGCCGCAGTAAGAATTATCACACAATCCAACGCTAGGCAGCACACCCCCCCACTCTTCAAAGACATAAACCTACTCACTGTTCAGAACATCCATACTTACTACTCTGCTATCTACATTTATAGAACCATAAATACCAACTTTAACCCTGAACTAAAACACTTTCTTGACAGTTGTGACAGGACCCATAGACATAATACCAGACACAAACATCTCTTTGACATTCCCCGTGTCCGACTAAATCTATACAAAAATTCAATGTACATAAAAGGGCCTAAAATCTGGAACTCCCTGCCTGAAAACTCTAGAACTGCAGACACAACCTCCATTTTCAAAAGCACCATTAAAAAACATTTTATCTCACTTACCGGTAGCTAACCACATGGAAATTACTTTATCTTGCACATATCCACAACAAAATTACATTTATTGATATCTGTGATTCCCCCTTAATTTTCCACATGACTGTAGCCAAGATTCTAATACAACTATTGCTTCATAATTCTTAAGCCAGTCATAAGTTTGCCTTAGACACTCCAATATAGAAACTGTATCATGCCAACATGGCACCATTTCCATTAATATATAAACTAATTGTTAAATTCTTTAATTTTTGTACTACCTCAATTTTGTAACCCTAGTTAATCACTACAATTACCTAACCTTAATACCAGTATAATCATTGTATAGAGTAAGTTTGCCTGATTTACTCCAATATTGGAACAAACCTAGTATTAAATCTGTCGGAAAGGTCTAGCATGCCCAGGCATGCTAGGCATGCTAACGGCCATCTTTGTAATTATAGTCCTTAGTCCTTAAAATGTAAAACACACATTGTAATTTTTTACAGAGAAATAAATCAATTTGAATTTGAATTTGATTTTTTTCTTATATAATAATTGACAATTTGGCATCATAACAGAGTGGGTGGAGCTTATACATAGTCTGGGAGCCAATCAGGAACCGTCTGGGAACATTCGATTGCGTCAGCAGAAATTCCTGTCTCAGGATAACCGGGGAATATGCTTCAATATAACGCTATTATCAATACTACGGCTTTTATATCTATCACAATTGATATAATATGACACAATAGACAATATAAATAACAAATAAACATGGTAAATACTCCAGAATGAATAATATGTGGCATAATATAATCACCACCTCGGAGTATTATATTACTTCACTGGGGATTGGTGTTCCTTCGGGGTTTCCCATCTTCTACTAGTGGACTTGTATTAAAGAAAACGGACAGGGTTAAGTATGATATACTGTACACTCGTAATGCAACATAAAGCTGAGAAAAATTATATTTTGCTCCAAAAAAAATTTTTGTTGTTGCGCGACCTTCCGCGCGGATTATCTGGGAAGTAAGTTATTCATTTATATATTGACATAGCGTCTATAATAATCATAGTAATGAATTGAAATACATAGACAACATAAAAGAAAGGTTGTTTTAATTATTGCAGGTTAGCTTTTGAGATGTCATAATTAGTTTTTGATTTATGTGAGGTAAAATTCAGATATTTTCCAAAATGTCAAAGGCATACAAACTTTATTTTTTTTGAGAATGAAGATAGTGATCAATAACAGTCACCAAACCATCAGTTATTCAGATTAGATTTGTTTTATGCGTTGGT
>WNWK01044752.1:0-14981 GCA_009830355.1 Cherax destructor | reverse complement strand
TAAAAAAATTTCAATAAATTTCTTTAGTATTTTTATTTTTTTTTAGTTTTCTTTTTAAAAATTTTTTATTTAATTAAAATTTTAAAAAATTTTTAAACTAGGAATTTTCGGCCCAAAATTTTTTATTATTTTTTTTTAAAAATTATTTTTTAAAATTTTTCCAAAAATTGTTTAATTTTGGGAAAAATAATTAACTAGAATAAACTCAATCAATTTCTCTAGTATTAAGTACTTGGTGAATAATTTTTTAGAATAAGCTGCCCATAATGCCATGGCTCCGGTGGCTCTCCGCATTACAGTTTTATAATTGTAACTACCGGGTAACTATGTATACTTGTAACTTGCAATGAAATAAAAATATTATTATTATTTTTAAAACAGTGGAACCCCGGTTAACGAACACCCGGAAATCGTGCAATTATGTAAGTAAAAATTTGAAAGTGCTTGGGGAAAGTGTTTTTTTGGGGGCCCTGAAATAGACTAACCTAAATGACATTTTTTTGGAAGGAAATTCGTTGGTTAATGGCACTTAAAACAGGCTTTGCAATGAATTTTTTTTTTAAACCCGGGTTTTTCCCCTGTATTATTAATGGCCCCCCTCCAGAAAAACAGATATTAGTGGGGGAAAAAAAAAGAACCCCCCCAACCACCAACCCGGGCTGACATTCATCTTTGCAAATAAACGGGGTCTAAACCCAGGGGGAACAACAAAAATCCCTTCCCATCCGTGGACTCTTACAGAGTCAAATCAATTTTGGACTTTCACAGAGACCCACATAAAAGGGTCACTTGGACAATGAAATATGGATCCCCGGGTACCCCCAACAAACAGATGTGACGGTAAACAGGCAAAAGGGGAAAGGGGGGGTTGGTTAAAATCACAGGGGTCACTTATATGCTCAGAACTACTAAATGCCTCAAATGATGTAGTTGAAATTTTAGCAGTAAAGATCGAGAATCAAAACCTGGTCATCGTAGTTGTATACAAGCCTCCGGATGCAACGTCCCAACAATTCCAGGAACAGCTTCTGAAAATTGACCACTGTCTGGAAAACCTTCCAGCTCCTGCCCCCAACATCTTGCTCCTGGGGGACTTCAACCTAGGGCACCTAAAATGGAGGAACATTGAAAACAATGGGGTAGCAGAGATAACACCAGGAGGCAGCTCAGATGAAAACTCGCACGCACACAAGCTTTTAAATCTCTGCACCAAATTCACCTTAACCCTTTCGGGGTTATGGTCATACAAGTACATCTTACGCACAGGGGTTATTGACATACTAGTATGCATAAATTCTAGCGCCTTCAAATTAGGCGCGAAATGGCTGGTAGGCCTAGTGGTGAGAGAATGGGTCTGCGTGGTCAGTGTGCGCAGTAGGAAAAAAATCGGGGACCCAGTGGTGCATTGTGGGAACGCCATGTTTGTACACCCTGATCACCATGCCTGGCATTAAGAAACTCCTCACTCCTCGGCGAATTGGAACACTTTTGTTCCCAAGTGACAGTTCTAACATCGATGAGAGTGTCAGTGATGATGAGTTTCGAGGTTTTGAGGAGGTTGTGACCGAAACTAATGACCATAATACCGGTAATGTTGAAGAAAACCCAGACGACAGTAAGCCGTCCACCTCCGGTGTTGTGGCATCTCGTTCACGCTCAATTGTTCCAGGACAAAAGAGGAAACTGTTATTTACTCATATCCCAGACTCTGATGTGAGCAATGGTGATGATAGTGATAGTGAATATGAACTCCAAGCTCTTCAAAACAGTTCCAGTAGCGAGAGTGGAGCAGAATATTCTCCAGTGAAGCGTCAGTATATACGACGGTATATGCGCTCTGGTAGCGTGCCATATGCTGTTCCAAGGGGAAGGAGTACATCTCGGAGTACATCCCGTGGGCATACAACAGGAAGTGATAGTGAAAATGAAGACGATACTGTTGCAATTGGCATGAGAAATGTACATGCATCTGGTAGTGGTAGAGGTGGTGGTGGTGCCAGGCGCGAGGCACCAGCAGTGGACCATGCTGGCACCGACGCTGCCGAGTCAGCTCAGTTACAACAAAGGACATCCGCACCCACCCACCAACCCCCACAACCACAACCTCCACTTCCACAACCCCCACAACCACCTGTAAATATCCAGTACCCACCAGCAGACTGCACTTGGGATTGGCAGGACGCTGACAATTTTATTCCCAATCCCCATCAGTTTGATGAAAGTCCAAGTGGAATACGCCCATCTTGTCCACTTGGGAACAATGCCAGTGAACTGGAATGTTTTGAGTTATTTTTTGACGATCCCCTGATGGAAATTATTGTCAGGGAAAGCAACAGATACTACGAGTACACCATGGCAAACACAATACTTTCACCAACATCACGCCTCAACAGGTGGAAAGAGGCAACATTGGCTGAGATGTACTTGTTCTTTGCCACAATAATGCTTATGCCACATGTGTATAAGCACCGTGTCAAATCATACTGGTCGACAGACTGCCTGATTGCAACACCATGTTTCAGTGATATAATATCAGTGAATCGATTTGTGCTACTGTTACGGATGCTCGACTTTTCAGACAAAACCAGGCCTGACAGAAACGACAGGTTATATAAGATTAGGAATGTGTTTCTGTATCTGAAAGAGAAATTCAATATGCATTTTTATTCCTTCAGGAAGCTTGTTATTGACGAGTCACTGATTCTGTTCAAAGATAGACTGTCGTTCAAGCAGTATATACCAAGCAAGAGGAAATGCTTTGGTATAAAGTTGTTTGTGCTTTATGATTGCTACAGTGGTATTGTATTGGATATTATTGTGTACACTGGAAGTAATACATTGAAAGATACCAGGAAGTTACTGGGTATCTCTGGTGATGTGGTTAGAAAAATGATGGAACCATATCTTGGTAAGGGGCATATATTATATACTGATAACTGGTACACAAGCCCCTCCCTCAGTGATTTTTTGTGAGTGAACTTGACAGATGTGTGCCGTACAGTGCATGCAAATCGTAAGCTTATGCCTAGGTTTAATGTAGGCACTCGTAGAGGTGAGGTGCAGGCGTTTGCTGCCAATGACATCATGGCATTTCAGTGGCATGACAAACGAGATGTCACACTGTTGTCATCAATTCACCCTAACGAAATGACAGACACTGGCAGGCTGAATATAGAGACCAATGAACCCATTCTAAAACCTGCAGCTGTGATGGACTACATGCTCAATATGCGCTTAGTGGACAAATGTAACATGCAAATTGGGTTTGCTGATTGTGTTCACAAGAGTTACAAGTGGTACATAAAACTCTTTTTTCACATTCTGGACATTACCATGCTCAATGCTTATAATATTTATAAGTTGAAGACCACAAACAAACCACCATATGGCGAATTTTGTTTGTCTGTCATCAGACAAATAATATTCAAGTACCAAGGAACAACACCTGCAATAGAAACCCGCCCAACACCAAGTCATCAACACCTACCCTCTCGTCTGAGGCATGGTGATCACTTCCTAACAAAACTGCCTGCTACTGCTTGCAAGAAAAAGGCTCAGAGGAGGTGTTTTGTCTGTGCACATACAAAAAAATGCCCACAACAACGCAAAGACACTCGTTTTATGTGTGTGGAATGTAAAACACCACTGTGCATGGAACCATGTTTCAGAGACTTCCACAGGCTGCAGAACTTCTACAAACATGTCCAGTGACTATATATATGTATATACACGATTGAACAATGAAAATAAACAATATTTGTTATTGTGAATAATTGTAAATAAGTTGTGTAAACAAAATAGTGATAAGAAACTTTATGTAATTATTGTGTAATACTTAGCAAGTGAATATTTGAAAAACAGCACTTATATTGGTCTCACAGGCCATAAAAGTTATTTAGAAAAAAAAAATTAAAATCGATAAGAAAACAACTTCAAGAAAGAAAAAATAAAATTACCGGCCAACCGGCAGTCACTGATGTTGCCGGCAGCAGTTCATTTTTCGTCAACTTCAATCCTCCATATCTTGGTGAGTATTGATCGCAAAAATGTAATTTTTAGCCTATTAGATTTGGAAAAAAAAAAAAACTATCATTTCATAAGAATTATTTTTTTTTTTTTTTAAATTCGTGGACCCTGAGAAAGAGTTTCAGAGAGACCCCATGGACCCCAAAGGGTTAAACCAGCAAATAATAGAGCCTACAAGATTGGAGAATAAGCTGGACCTCATCTTCACTAACAATGATGATCTGATACGAAATGTCATCATATCAAAAACGATATACAGTGGTCCCTCGGTTTTCGGTCATCTCCAAACTCGAACATTTATGTAAGTGTATTTTCGTAAGTGCTTTTGCAAGTGTATTTTTGGGGGTCTGAAATAGACTAACCTACGTGTCATTATTTCTTAAGAAAGTAAATTCGTTCGGTAATGGCACTTGAGCAGCATTCTGGAAAGAATTTTCGGCGAAACCGAGGGTCCACTGTACTCAGATCACAACATAATAGAGGTCCAGACATGTATGAGGGGAGCCCCAGATCGACAATATGTGATCAGCCGTGAGGGAGCCTTCTCCAATTTTAACTTCAATAACAAAAACATAAGGTGGGACCAAGTAAACCAAGTCCTAAATGATATAAACTGGGAAGATAGCCTAAGCATCATGGATCCTAACCTATGTCTAGAACAAATTAACTTTGTGGCACTTGAAGTTTGCTCAAGGCAAATTCCCTTAAGGAAAAGGAGGAGAAGATGTAAACTAGAAAGAGAGAGGCGCTCCCTATACAGGTGAAGGCAAAGAATAACAGAGCGCCTACAAGAGGCCAATATATCTGAAATACGTATTGAGGCACTGGTCAGAGAAATAGCAAACATCAAATTAAAACTAAAGGAATCTTACAGGAATCAAGAAACGTGGGAAGAACTAAAAGCCATAAATGAAATTGAAAGAAACCCAAAGTATTTCTTTTCTTATGCCAAACCGAAGTCGAGAACAACATCCAGTATTGGGCCCCTACTAAAACGAGATGGGTCCTACACAGATGACAGCAAGGAAATGAGTGAGTTACTAAAGTCCCAGTATGACTCAGTTTTTAGCAAGCCGCAAACCAGACTGAAAGTTGAAGACCTAAATGAATTTTTTATGAGTGCCACAGAACCTGGTAGACGCAAGCCTATCTGACATTACCCTGATGCCACATGACTTCGAAAAGGCGATAAATGATATGCCCATGCACTCCGCTCCAGGCCCTGACTCATGGAACTCAGTGTTCATCAAGAACTGTAAGAAGCCACTATCACGTGCTTTTAACATCCTATGGAGAGGGAGCATGGACACTGGGGTCATCCCGCAGTTACTAAAAATAACAGACATAGCCCCACTCCACAAAGGCGGCAGTAAAGCAATAGCAAAGAACTACAGACCAATAGCGCTAGCGTCCCATATCATAAAAATCTTGGAAAGGGTTCTAAGAAGCAAGATCGCCACTCATCTAGATAACCATCAATTACACAACCCAGGGCAGCATGGGTTTCGAGCAGGTCACTCCTGTCTGTCCCAACTACTGGACGACTACAACAAGGTCCTGGATGCTCTAGAAGACAAGCAGAATGAAGATGTTATATTCCCAATGTATCACAACACTTGAAACCAATATTCTTTGCTGACGATACAACTTATGTCATCTCCCACACAAACCTTGCCACGCTTAATACCATTGTTAACGACGAATTAATAAAAATATCAACATGGATGACTGCCAATAAACTTACACTCAACACTGATAAGACCTTCTATATTATGTTTGGCAACAGAACAGATGATCCACAATTAAACATTAAGATCAACTCTACACCTATTGCTAGACATAACGAGGGCAAGTTCCTGGGCCTTCACCTTGACAGCAGCCTGAAATTCAGCACCCATATCCAACACATAACAAAGAAAGTGTCCAAAACTGTGGGGATCCTTTCTAAGATACGGTATTATGTACCACAATCAGCCCTACTCACTATACTACTCACTCATCTATCCCTACCTCACATATGCCATTTGTGCATGGGGATCAACAGCAATTACCCACCTAAAGCCATAATAACCCAACAAAAAGCCGCAGTAAGAATTATCACACAATCCAACGCTAGGCAGCACACCCCCACTCTTCAAAGACCTAAACCTACTCACTGTCCAGAACATCCATACTTACTACTCTGCTATCTACATTTATAGAACCATTAATTCCAACTTTAACCCTGAGCTAAAACACTTTCTTGACAGTTGTGACAGGACCCATAAACATAATACCAGACATAAACATCTCTTTGACATTCCCCGTGTCCGACTAAATCTATACAAAAATTCAATGCGCATAAAAGGGCCTAAAATCTGGAACCCCCTGCCTGAAAACTCTAGAACTGCAGACACAACCTCCATTTTCAAAAGCACCGTTAAAAACATCTTATCTCACTTACGCACCCAACCGGTAGTTAACCATACGAAAACTACTTTATCTTGCACATATCCACAGCAAAATACACTTATTGATATCTGTGATTCTCCTTAATTTGCACATTACTAACCAAAATTCTAATACAACTATTGCTCCATAATACTTAAGCTAGTCATAAGTTTGCCTAAGATACTCCAATATAGAAACTATATTATGCCAATATATCACCTTTATCATTAATATATAAACTAATTGCTAACTTTTTATACTAATTGTTAAATTCTCAATGTTTAAATTCCAGTACCTAAATTTTGTAAACCTAACCTTACAATCTGTATATCCATTGTATAGCTATTGAGTAAGACCTATCATAAGACTGCCTGAAAAGCCTAGGCATACCTAGGCATATTATTGGCCATCTTGTAATATCAACTTTAATGTATAACTATAAGTACCCCCCACCTTGTATTACATGAAATAAAGAATTTGAATTTGAATATACACAGACTTTGCAAAAGCCTTTGATAAGTGTGACCATGGTGTAATAGCACACAAAATGCGTGATAAAGCAATAACAGGAAAAGTTGGTAGATGGATCTATAATTTCCTAACAAGTAGAACACAAAGAGTAGTAGTCAACAGAGTAAAGTCTGAGGCGGCTACGGTGAAAAGCTCTGTTCCACAAGGCACAGTACTCGCTCCCATCCTGTTCCTCATCCTCATATCGGACATAGACAGGGATATCAGCCACAGTGCCGTGTCTTCCTTTGCAGATGACACCCGAATCTGCATGACAGTGTCCACCATTGAAGACACTGCAAGACTCCAAGCAGACATCAACCAAATCTTTAAATGGGCTGCAGAAAACAATATGAAGTTCAATGATGAGAAATTAAAATTACTCTGATATGGAAAACGTGAGGAAATTAAAATCTCATCGAAGTATAAAATAAATTCCAACCACACAATTGAGCAAAAGACTACTGTCAAAGACCTGGGAGTGATCATGA
Source organism: Cherax destructor (assembly GCA_009830355.1). Taxonomy (NCBI): domain Eukaryota; kingdom Metazoa; phylum Arthropoda; class Malacostraca; order Decapoda; family Parastacidae; genus Cherax; species Cherax destructor. The sequence continues at coordinate 7,524 of WNWK01044752.1, read as the reverse complement.
CAGAGGATCTCACATTCAAGGATCATAACACTGTAGCAATTGCTTCTGCTAGAAAAATGACAGGATGGATAATGAGAACCTTCAAAACCAGGGATGCCAAGCCCATGTTGACACTTTTCAGGTTGCTTGTTTTATCTAGGCTGGAATATTGCTGCACGCTAACTGCACCTTTCAAGGCAGGTGAAATTGCAGACCTAGAAAATGTACAGAGAATCTTCACGGCACGCATAACTACAATAAACCACCTCAATTACTGGGAACGCTCGAAGTTCCTAAACCTGTACTCCCTGGAATGCAGGCGGGAGAGATACATTATTATATACACTTGGAAAATCCTAGAGGGATTAGTACCAAGCTTGCACACGAGTGTCACTCACTACGAAAGCAAAAGACTCGGCAGACGATGTAACACCCCCCCCAATGAAAAGCAGGGTGCCACTAGCACGTTGAGAGACAACACAATAAGTGTCAGGGGCCCACATGAGGCCTGGTCACAGACCGGGCCGCAGGGGCGTTGACCCCTGGAACTCTCTCCAGGTAAACACCATAGTATATTGTACACTATGCACTGGGGATTAATTAAGAATACTCTTGGCAACAATTTCAGTTCACTATATCACTACACATTTATATCCTTATCCCTCGCTATATTACTTATACGAAAGTTCAGTATTCATCTGTTTGTTTATTTCCACTTCTCTGTCAACATCTGGCAATAATTTAAGTGCCGCTTGACCAAATATACATTCCATATACAGTGGACCCCCGAGTATCGTAATTAATCTGTTCCAGGAGCTATTACTTAACACGAAGTTTACGAAATTCGAACCCTTATTTCCCATAAGAAATAATGTAAATACAATTAATCCGTTCCACAAAAAAATATTCACATACAAAATAATTAAAAATAATATATATATATATACATTTACTTACCTTTATTGAAGAGTTGCAGGCATCTGGAAGATAGGGTTGATGACAGGGGCAGGGTGTTAGTGGTTGGAAAGGGAATCCCCCTCCAAAAGGACTTCAGGTAACAAGTCCCTCTCTGGGGTTACTTCCCTTCTTGGTCTTTTAATGCCACTAGGACCAGCTTGAGAGTCACTAGACCCCTGCCTGGTAAAGTAACTGTCCACAGTCCTCTGTTTCTGGCGACTCTTCAACACTTTCCTGAAGTGCAACATGGCTCTGTCACTGAAGTGGTTGCACAGAAGGGTCATTTCAGCTTGCTCAGGGTGGTGTCTTTCAATAAATGTCTGCAACTCATTCCACTTTGTACACATCTCCTTAAGCACTGAAGAAGGCACCTCCTCCTCTCTCTCTCCCTCCTCCTGTGAAGCAATAACCTCAGCTGTGGTCTGTTGCTGTTCCAGATGAAGGTCTTGCAGCTCTTCAGTTGTTAGCTCTATCCTGTGCTCCTCCACCAACTCTTCCACATCCTCACCACTCACCTCCAACCCCAGGCTGTTCCCAAATGCCACAATATCTTCCACAACAGGCACAGGGTCGTCAGGGTCAGAGTCAGCCTCAAATCCTTCAAAATACCTCTTTTCAACACAATCCAGCCACAGTGGTCTCCAAGCAGAGTTTAAAGTCCTGGAAGTCACTTCCTCTTAAGCCTTACCTATAAGGCGTATGCAATACACGATATTGAAGTGATCTTTCCAGAACTCTCTTAGGGTCAATTCAGTCATTGGTCACATTAAAGCACTTCTGAAACACTGCTTTGGTGTACAGTTTCTTGAAGTCTGCAATGACCTGCTGGTCCATGGGCTGGATGAGAGGAGTGGTGTTAGGAGGCAAGAACTTCACTCTGATGAAATTTAAGCTGTCAGGCAACAACTCTTCCAAGTTGTGAGGATGAGCAGGAGCATTGTCCAGTACCAGGAGGCACTTGAGTCCCAATTTCTTTTCCAGGAGGTATTTCTTCACACTAGGGCCAAACACTCCAGTCACCCATTCCCTGAAAATCTCCGTAGTGACCCATGCCTTGGTGTTAGCCTTCCAATGCACACACAAATTATTCTTGTCAACACTGTGTTTCTTGAAGGGTCTGGGATTTTCATAGTGATACACCAGTAAAGGCTTCACTTTAAAATCACCACTGGCATTGGCACACATCATAAGAGTTAGTTAGTTAGTTTGATATCTTTATTATGCACCCCATACCCATCCTGTGGGCGGTAGTCAAAAGATTACAGAGGTACATAATGGGTCCAGGGACTGGACCTCAAAGTTTGATAGCTGAGCAAGTTACAAAGGTAATGAACTCAGATGGTCACAATCATGACAAGTTACAAAGGTATTTGCAGATTACAGAGGTATATATAGGGTCCAGAGACTGGGCCCCAAAGTTTTGATAGCTGAACAAGGTACAATGGTAATGAATTCACTAGTTACAAGGTAATGAATCATGTAAGTAAATTTACTTACGTCTGTACATGGTTGCACTCATGAACAAATTATAAAGAAATGAGCAATCTATTAGTCTACACCCAGCAACAACTGTAATGAGTTATTGGTGCAAATTTTAATTAAGGACAATGCAAAGGATTTCTTGGCACGTGAGTTAGTACGTTGGATATGTTTACAAAAATGAAAAATGAGCTAAGGTAGTCAATTTACAGCTAATAAGAATCTAAAACTATAGCACCTGAGTTAGTTAATTAATTAAACAAAAGTTTATATATGAGTGTGATTCTAAAAGACTTAAGAACAATGAATAATGCTAAACTTATAGATATGATATCTGATCAATTGATTTTACTAGCTATTGGATTAACACACTTTTGAACAGAAGTCACAGAGGTTTAGGATATATCTTTACAGTGTAATTGATTTATTATTTAACTAGCTAATAGAACTGGTTGGAAAATTACTATGATTAGTAGTAAGTTATAATGGAACAAATATTAAGATTCAGTATTGCACTAGTTGTGATTATAGAATTTATTAAATGCAATATAATGAAAATCAAAGTTAACTATTAAAGGAGAAATAAGTCCTAAAGTGTATAAAAGTGTACAAAAGTAAAATTTATTAATATTAAAAATATTAAAAGATAAGTACAGTGGACCCCCGAGTTTCGTAAAAACTTCACTCCTGAAGTCTGCTCAAGTGCCATTACCGAACGAATTTACTCCCTTAAGGAAAAATTTCACGTAGGTTAGTCTATTTCAGACCCCCAAAATTACACTTCCACAAGAACTTACAAAATTATACTTACATAATTGCACGATTTCCGGGGTATTCGTTAACCGAGGGTCCACTGTACAATTTTTAGCAAATAAGGTTATTAATAGTAATTATAAATTCTAAGCAAGTAAGCTGATAAAAATATATAGGAATGTGGGTTGAAAAATGGGCACAAGTAAAAATTGTATGTATTTAAAAATAAAAGTAAAACTTCTTTCTTCTTTCAACACGTCGGCCGTCTCCCACCGAGGCAGGGTGGCCCAAAAGAAAAAACGAAAGTATCTCCTTTTACATTTAGTAATATATACAGGAGAAGGGGTTACTAGCCCCTTGCTCCCGGCATTTTAGTCGCCTCTTACGACACGCATGGCTTACGGAGGAAGAATTCTGTTCCACTTCCCCATGGAGTAAAGTAAAACTATTTGTCAAAAATATTCATCAAAGGATAGACAAATATTTAAATGAGGTAGATGGGCAAAACATACACTACAGTATACGTAGGGGTTTGGTTTTGGACATTGTGTTTATACAGTCTCTGTAATATTTGCATCCCTAAGGAATCTTGATAGTTCATTCTCATTTGTGATAGTATACAACTGACCTACACTTGTTTTCTTCACTAGAATTTTTCCATCCCGGGTGAAACATTGGTGGATTTTATCATTATTCTCTCGCTTAAGTTTTCTGATTCTATACCAGAGGTTCTGACGTTTTTTGGTCAGACACTCATTAATGAATACTTGTTTCCTGGCTATAATAGATGATCTAATTAGATCTGTTTTCCTGTCATGTGTGGTGAATCTAATCATAACACTTTTTCTACCATGGGAACCAAACCGAAACACGAAATCACCGATATACGGAATCACCGAAACATGAGGGATCACTGTACGACCAAAACAGTCAAAGGGTTAAGTAACATTGACTGGCAAAGTGAGGTAGCACCTGAGCCTTGATATTGACGAATGTGTAAAAAGTTTTTTACAAAACAACCAACACTTCTATAACAGACTTTGTTCAATAAAAACAAAGCAAATCACAGCCAAGAGACTAAACAGCCCCTGGCTTACAAACACCATAATCACTTCCATTGACAAAATTCCAAACACACATGCAACAAATTTCCATACTATCAAAGATACGCTACTATGTGCCTCAATCAGCTCTCCTTGCACTGTATCATTCACTCATCTACCCTTATCTCACCTATGGAATTTGTGCATGGAGATCAACAACATTAAATCACCCTAGACCGTTCATAACCCAGCAAAAGGCTGCAGTCAGAATGATAACAAATTCCCACTCTACCTAGAGTATACCTGGAGAGAGTTCCAGGGATCAACACCCCTGCGGCCCGGTCTGTGACCAGGCCTCATGTTGGATCAGAGCCTGATCAACCAGGCTGTTACTGCTGGTCGCACGCAGTCCAACGTACAAACCACAGCCTGGCTGGTCAGGTACCGACTTTAGGTGCCTGTCCAGTGCCTGCTTGAAGACAGCGAAGGGTTTGTTGGTAATCCCCCTGATGTATGCTGGGAGGCAGTTGAACAGTCTTGGGCCCCTGACACTTATTGTGTTGTCTCTAAACGTGCTAGTGGCACCCCTGCTTTTCATTGGGGGGATGTTACATCGCCTGCCGAGTCTTTTGCTTTCGTAGGGAGTGACTCTCGTGTACAAGTTTGGTACTAATCCCTCGAGAATTTTCCACGTGTATATAATAATGTATCTCTCCCGCCTGCATTCTAGGGAGTACAGGTTTAGGAACTTCAAGCGATCCCAGTAATTGAAGTGGTTTATCGCAGTTATGCGTGCCGTGAAGGTTCTCTGCACATTTTCAAGGTCAGCACTTTCACCTGCCTTGAAAGGTGCAGTTAGTGTGCAGCAATCTTCCAGCCAGATAGAACAAGCGACCTGAAAAGTGTCAACATGGGCTTGGTATCTCTGGTTTGGAAGGTTCTCATTATCCATCCTGTCACTTTTCTAGCAGATGCGATTGCTACTGTGTTATGGTCATTGAAGGTGAGATCCTCTGACATGATCACTCCCAGGTCTTTGACATTAGTTTTTCGCTCTATTGTGTGGTTGGAATTTGTTTTGTACCCCAATGAGATTTCAATTTCTTCACGTTTTCCATATCTGAGTAATTGAAATTCTCTCACCATTGAACTTCATATTGTTTTCTGCAGCCCATTTAAAGATTTGGTTTATGTCTGCTTGGAGTCTTGCAGTGTCTTCAACGGTGGACACTGTCATACAGATTCGGGTGTCATCTGCAAAGGAAGACATGGCATTGTGGCTTATATCCCTGTCTACGTCTGATATGAGGATGAGGAACAGGATGGGAGCGAGTATTGTGCCTTGTGGAACAGAGCTTTTCACTGTAGCCGCCTCAGACTTTACTCTGTTGACTACTACTCTTTGTGTTCTACTTGTTAGGAAATTATATACAGTAGACCCTCATTTAGCACGGCTTTATGTTGCGCGTTTTGGGTATTACGCGATTGAAGAATTGCGGCACATTTTTATCTAACACGACGTAAACCTTATATTACGCGATTCGCTGGAGGGGAAAAATTTTGAGCCCGGATGCCTGCAGAGGTTAAACCATTGAGTCAGTGGGGGTCCTACTAAGGGTGACTATGAGCCACAACAAGTGTTTAATGCTGACGAGACAAGTGTTTTCTGGAAGAAAATGCCAACATGAACTTATATCAGTCAGCAAGAGAAAAGTGCACCAGGCTTCAAGAGAGCAAAGGATCGCTTCACCTTGCTCCTTTTGGGTAATGCATCAGGTGATTTCAAGTGTAAGCCCATGGTTATTTACCGCTGTAAGAATCCTCATGCTTTGAGGAAAAGGGTATTTGTTTTTCCTTCCCACAAAATGTAAGTTTATTCAGGTATACAGAGATAGTTACATTGATTATCATACATAGCAGCATATGTGTAGAGAACCTAGGATAACCCAAAGTGTTATCCTAGAGAACCTAGGATAACCCAGTGTTATCTAGAGAACCTAGGATAACCCAAAGTTTGGGTTATCCTAGGTTCTCTACACATATGCTGCTATGTATATAATCTTTGTAACTGTATCTGTGTAGTACCTGAATAAACTTACTTACAGTTTGCAGGAAGAAAAACAAATAACCATTCCTCAAGCGGCCGGTGCTAATGTTGTGGAACAACTGGGGAGACCCCCGCCTTCCCAAACTACCCCTCCCCAACAACACCCCACCATCCCAGCATTCGTATTCCATACGCGTCAAGCCAGCAGTTTGTCAAGAATAAGAGAGTGAATTGTGTTTTGATTTTTAAATTACTATATCTTGTATCTGCCAAGCAATCATGTCACCCAGTAGGCCTACCAGTGTTGCTCAAAGTGGCAAGAAAATGTTTAAGCATTTATTAAGTCTTAGAATTAACGAAGAAAAAGATATTAGACAAGACATAACCTGTGGCTGTAATGAAGTGTTACTTTGTACACATAAAAAGATGTAAACATAAGTTTGTGACTAACTTACTGACTGACTGGACTGACTTACTGAATGACTTGACTGACTGACTTACTGAATGACTTGACTGACTGACTGACTGACTTACTGAATGACTTGACTGACTGACTGAATGACTTGACTGACTTACTGAATGACTTGACTGACTTACTGAATGACTTGACTGACTTACTGATGCTTGACTGACTTACTGAATGACTTGACTGACTTACTGAATGACTTGACTGACTACTTACTTACTGAATGACTTGACTGACTTGACTTACTGAATGATTGACTGACTGACTTACTGAATGATTTGACTGACTTACTGAATGATTTGACTGACTTACTGAATGTCTTGACTGACTTACTGAATGACTTGACTGAGCTTACTGAATGATTTGACTGACTTACTGAATGTCTTGACTGACTTACTGAATGTCTTGACTGACTTACTGAATGACTTGACTGACTTACTGAATGACTTGACTGACTGACTGACTTACTGAATGTCTTGACTGACTTACTGAATGTCTTGACTGACTTACTGAATGACTTGACTGACTTAATGAACTGACTGACTGACTTAATGAATGACTTGACTTACTGACTTACTGAATGACTTGACTGACTGACTTAACTGACTTACTGAATGGACTGACTTACTGAATGACTTGACTGACTGACTTACTGAATGACTTGACTGACTGACTTACTGAATGACTTGACTGACTGACTTACTGAATGACTTGACTGACTGACTTACTGAATGACTTGACTGACTGACTTACTGAATTCTTGACTGACTTACTGAATGTCTTGACTGACTTACTGAATG
>WNWK01044751.1:0-14981 GCA_009830355.1 Cherax destructor | reverse complement strand
GTCAAAAAATTTTTTAAATTTTCACCTTTTGCCCCCCAATTAATTATTGGGCCCCCTCACATTGTTCCAATCAATGTGTCTAAAGTTAAAATCTTCCATTAACACAACATTTTCATATCTAGACGCCTTATGAATTTCGTCCCCATAGCAGCTTACTGCGCTCCCTATCCAGGCTTGGGGGTCTGTAAATCACACCCAAAATTAATTTTCACGACCCTCGAGAAACTGTAGCCAAACAGATTCTGTGTCAGCTGTTTCTAATCTTATATCTTGTCTAACACAACAATTTAAATTATCTCTGACATACATCGCCACTCCACCACCCTTCCTGTTGACCCTATCAGTGTGGAATAGTTTGTAACCCTGAATGTTGCACTCGGAAGGCATTTCTCTATCTTTCAGGTTGAACCAGGTCTCTGTTATAGCAATAATATCTATATTACCTGCACTTGCAAGTAATCTTAGCTCATCTATCTTATTTCTTAGACTCCTACTATTTGTATAGTAAACCTCAAGGGAGCTAGTCACTCGTTGCCCTCTACTATCTCTCTTTGTTTGTTGATCAATTGTTTTGCATTTACAAACAACTTTATTTTGAATCTTATCTTTTAAACATAACCCTGGGGTATCCTGGAAATATCTGCTGTTTCCAGGCCTAATACCACAGCCTGATTGTTTCCCACAAACACCCATACCTCTATAATCTATCAGTTTAAAGTCCTAGACAAGTCTCCAATGACCCCTCAATCGAATTGGCTAATGCAACCACTCCAGCCCCAGAGATGAACCCCATCCCTTGCATACATATCACGTTTGCCATAGAATTTGTCCCAGTTATCAATGAATGGAATTGCAAGTTCCTTGCAGTACCTGTCTAGCCAGCAATTTATACCAATTGCCCTAGACATCCATTCATTGCCCACTCCCTTTCTAGGCAAAATGCTACATATGATTGGGATACCTCCCTTAGACCTAACGACTTCTATGGCTGACCTATACTTATCTAGTAGCTCCTGTCTTCTGCCCTTCCCAATGTCATTACCACCAGTTCCACAAAAATATATTCACAATAAATATAATATAAATAACATTTACTTACCTTTAATGAAGAGACTTGCAGGCATCTGGAAGATAGGGATGATGACAGGGGCAGGGTGTTAGTGGTTGGAAGGGGAATCCCCCTCCAAAAGGACTTCAGGTAACAAGTCCCTCTCTGGGGTTACTTCCCTTCTTGGTCTTTTAATGCCACTAGGACCAGCTTGAGAGTCACTAGAACTCTTCTTAGAAAAATAACTGTCCAGAGTCCTCTGTTTCTGGCGACTCTTTAAAACTTTCCTGAAGTGCAACATGGCTCTGTCACTGAAGTGGTTGCACAGAAGGCTCATTTCAGCTTGCTCAGGGTGGTGTCTTTCAACAAATATCTGCACCTTATTCCACATTGAACAAATTTCCTTAATCTCTGAAGAAGGCACCTCCTTCACTCTCTCTTCCTCCTCCTGTGAAGCAATAACCTCAACTGTGGTCTGCTGCTGTTCCAGATGAAGCTCTTGCAGCTCTTTAGTTGTTAGCTCTATCCTGTGCTCCTCCACCAACTCTTCCACATCCTCACCACTCACCTCCAACCCCAGGCTGTTCCCCAATGCCACAATATCTTCCACAACAGGCACAGGGTCGTCAGGGTCAGCCTCAAATCCTTCAAAATCCCTCTTTTCAGCACAATCCGGCCACAGTGGTCTCCAAGCAGAGTTCAAAGTCCTGGAAGTCACTCCCTACCAAGCCTCACCTATAAGGCCTAGGCAATGCACGATATTGAAGTGATCTTTCCAGAACTCTCTTAGGGTCAATTGAGAGTCATTGGTCATATTAAAGCACCTCTGAAACACTGCTTTGGTGTACAGTTTCTTGAAGTTTGCAATGATCTGCTGGTCCATGGACTGGATGAGAGGAGTGGTGTTAGGAGGCAAGAACTTCACTGTGATGAAACTGAACTCTCATAAGTTGTGAGGATGAGCAGGAGCATTGTTCAGTACCAGGAGGCACTTGAGTCCCAATTTCTTTTCCAGGAGGTATTTCTTCACACTAGGGACAAACACTCCAGTCAACCATTCCTTGAAAATCTCCGTAGTGACCCATGCCTTGGAGTTAGCCTTCCAATGCACACACAAATTATTCTTGTCAACACTGTGTTTCTTGAAGGGTCTGGGATTTTCTGAGTGATACACCAGTAAAGGCTTCACTTTAAAATCACCACTGGCATTGGCACACATCATAAGAGTTAGCCTGTCTTTCATAGGTTTGTGTCCTGGCTGTGCCTTTTCCTCCTGAGTAATGAAGGTCCTGTTGGGCATTTTCTTCCAAAACAGGCCTGTTTCATCACAATTAAACACTTGTTGGGGGAGGAATTCTTCAGCCTCTATGAACCCCTTAAATTCACTCAAATTTTTCAGCTGCACGTTTGTCTGAGCTGGCTGCCTCACCATGCCTCACAACACTGTGTATGCCACTACGTTTCTTAAACCTCTCAAACCAGCCTTTGCTGGCTTTAAAATCACTCACATCACCACTGGTTCCAGGCATTGTCTTGACAAGATCTGCGTGCAACTTCCTTGCCTTTTCACAAATTATCGCCATGGAAATACTATCACCCGCTATCTGTTTTTCATTGATCCACACCATCAGTAACTTCTCAACCTCATCCACTGTTTTCAATCTTTGTTTCGTTAACAAATTAACCCCTTTTGCAACATTAGCTTCCTTGATCTCATTTCTCTTTGCCAGGATAGTGCCGATAGTAGATGCAATTTTCTTGTACATCCTGGCAAGATCACTCAGACATACGCCACTCTCCTATTTTTCTATTATCTCTTTCTTCAGTTTGATGGTGTTCCTCACTCTCTTTACCACTGCGGTGCCACTAGGAAGCTTCTTTGGACCCATGGTGACTTATTTCACAGTGACAATCACTAAACCACCAAAAAAGACACCAAATGTATTGTGGATGTTTGAAAGAGCGTGCTGGGTAATGTTCTTTCAATGGTAAACAACGCTACAGTGGCATCTTGCACAGGCCAGACGCGAAGCAGGCGGACACGTCTAATACGTTTTACTAACCGAGCTTTTTTCGCTATCCGATTGCGAAAAAAGCTTTCGGTAACTGATTTTTTTCGTTAACTAGACCTTTCGTTAACCGAGGGTCCACTGTACAATGTACAATATTGCATAACAGTAAATCTTCCATTGTTTTGGTTTGAATAAAAATTTGTTATGTGAATAAAAAATAAAAATGGAATTAATTTGTAAAGCTTGAAAATGTAACTAATGAACAGAGGAAATGTTAGTTTAGTGCCAGGAATGCTTGCATTGTTTATTCTGGACCCTATTTTGAAATTGGAATATTTTGAACTTTGGTTAAATTGGCCAAATTACCAATTTCCGATCACTTTATTTTGTAGTTGAAACAGTTGAATGGGCGATTTCTTGTGTTCAATCGATAGAATAGAAGTAATACTAGCGAAATAGCTAAGAATTTGGTCGACTGAAATAATGTAATTGGCCTAAAATGGGAGTCAAAGTCGGTAAAATCGCCGATGCGTAAATATCACTGACACATCAAAATTCACGAGAGAATAATTTCATCAATTTTCCATCAAATTTCGTACTTTTTGTTTTATTACCTTCAAAAAAAGATTCTCTACCATTTCATAAGAAAAAATAACAAAAACGTTTTTTTTTTTTTAAATTCTTGGACCCTGGTGCATACTTTGAAATTTGTCCTCTGGACCCTGAAAGGGTTAATAATACATTCATGCTCTTGTACTACCTGTTTACATTTACAGCTTCCTTTTCTATAGTTTCTCTGATGGCTATATTAGGACACTATAAAAGCAAAAGTTAACAGAAAAATGGAACCAAAAAAAGTGACCTATAGCTCAATGGAAGTGCATCAGCTGATATCTGGGTTCAATTCCTGTGCAGGAGAAGATGTTTGAATAAAGAAATATCCTTGCACCTGCTGCAACTGTTCACCTAGCCTTTTAAGGCTAGTAGTACTAATTGCGTTTTTTGACGATTCAAGACATTTTCAAGGATTTCTGAAAAACTATTTTTTTTAGATAAAATATACCTATGAGTAAGCTTCCTCAAAAAAAAAAAAAAAATCATAAAATTTCCCTTACTTTTCCCATAAATTTCAATTGCAGTAGAAATTTATTTAAAAGTTTGATAATCTAAGTTTGATAATCTTAGATATGGCTGGGCTTTGAAATTATCTAAGGAAGGATAACAGCTCCTAGCCTGAAAACTACAGTATAATAAGTTATCTATGTAATTTCTCGAGCCCTGGTCATGGACCGGGCTGCAGGGGCATTAACCCCCAAAACCCCCCTCCAGGTATAGACAATGAAATAGCTATTGGAGGTGAATCACAAACGTGTGGTGGAACCCTGATAAACTAGTGTGTGTACAGTACTAGTGAAGTTATCATTACCCCCACCATCCTGCTTTCATGCGAGTGGGGAGGCACTCATTTGAAGAGTATGTGAAATTATTGTAAGAAAATGAGGGCAAATATATTCAGTGACTTCAGCCCTTTATTAAAACTGCCTTTTCTAACCTAAGGAGCATTTTGATACTAATACTAATACATTATTAAATATTCATGCCAGTATATCAGCGATATCATAAGTTAATTAAAAGTACATCAAATGGAATGTTGAATAAATTATTCATTCATTCATTTCCCAACAATAAACTACCTACAAACAGTCTTGTTCACTATCATTTCTGTGCAGTTTACATATATTCTGTGTTTTTCACACATTTTTTCCACAGCTGAATTTAAAAGCTAAGAGCTGTTATCTTACTTCAACTCATTTCAAAGCTTAACCCTGTGATCAATAAAAGTTAAATTACACCTAGGTACTTATTTACTTTTAGATGAAGAGAGACAGCAGGTATAGAGAGACCTGCCCCTATGTAAATCTGACAGTACCTTTAGAGCAGATATTCCTCAGTTTTAATTTCACAGCACTATCATGGTGAAACATTTCCCCTGATGATGCTCTCACTTCTATCACTAAACAGTTTAACAAGGTTCTTTCCATAAGTATATGATATTGTATAATCAATCAGAACTCTTACCCATAATTTCTCTATTTACACAGGACCATGTTTTCTGTGTATTTTCTTGCTTAGGGAACAAATGAACTTGGCAGATAAAAACAGAAGCAGGGAAAATGTAGGTAGGTAGTGGCAAGATGGATAGAATATTTTAAGTTGTTAAAGCTGATGAAGAAAGGGAAGCAGTGGTTCCACATACTTGGCAGGGATGTATATCTTCTAGGAGTAAGGAAGAGCCAGATGTGTGTGTGGGGAGAATGTATGAGGCAGTGGGCAGAATGAAAAGGAGTAAAGCAGCTAAGACAGATGGGATTAAGAAAGGTATTAAAAGCAGATGGGGGATATACTTTGGGAGTGACTGGTGTATGTGTTCAATTTATGGGAAGGTACCTAAGAATTGGCAGACAAAAGAGAGAGAGTAAGAACTGAAGGTGAATAAACCTGTTTGAGTATACAGGGTAAATAGTGTAGCAGAATTATTACTGAAAAACTCAAGGGTAGTAGGTTGGTAAACAGCAACCATCCAAGGAGGTACTAGCATCCTACGAAATGAATGTGAAAAAGAAACCTGCAATCGTTTTACAAGATGGTACGATTGCTGGTGTGTTTTCTTTATGTCTCATAAACACGCTACTTCCCCTTACACGTAGTTTATGCTGTCCATGCATATACATGCATGTGTATACACACCCATATGAGTTTTTCTATTTTCTTAATAGTTCTTTCTTTCTTTCAACACGTCGGCCGTTTCCCACCGAAGCAGGGTGGCCCAAAAGGAAAAACGAAAATTTCTCCTTTTACATTTAGTAATATATACAGGAGAAGGGGTTACTAGCCCCTTGCTCCCGGCATTTTAGTCGCCTCTTACGACACGCATGGCTTACGGAGGAAGAATTCTGTTCCACTTCCCCATGGAGTTTCTTAATAGTTGTTCTTATATTATTTCCTTTCATCTTCATGGGGAAGTAGAGAAGAATCCTTCCTCTGTAAGGTATGCGTGTTTTAAAGGATGACTGAAATGCCAGGAGAAAGGGGCTAACAACCCCTCTAAATGTAAAAAGAAGAAAAACTACATTCCTTCTTTTTTGGGTCACCCTGCCTCAGTGTTAAAAAAAAAAAACTTTGAAAGTGTCAGCAGTGACTCGGGAGCTGGCATGACAACCGCACATCCCATTGTTGACACACCATCACCTAACTTTTGGCCTAGTGTCCTATCTCGCTATCAATAATTGTCTCTACTTGCAGTAATAGGGCATCTTACCAAACTCAGAAAATGATTCTCTGATTACTTTCCAGATCTTGATTCACATACTGTGAGTTGGGTTGTGAATCCCTTCAAGTGTGAAATTGCTGATGCGCCAGAAGACCCTGAAGGACTGGCAGAGGTGCTTCTTGAACTTCGCTCCAACAATGAAGCACGCATCGAGTTTCAGAACAATGCAGACCTGTCCATTTTTTGGATGTCAAGAGCTGCAAAGGCTTTCAAAATTGCACACAAGGAAGCAACAAAAATACTGCTGCCATTTGCAACTACCTATCTTTGCGAACATGGATTTTCCACTCTCATTAACTTGAAAACAAAGTCCAGAAATCGGTTGAACGCCGAAGACAGTATCCAAATTGCTCCGACATCAAAAAGCCCTAATTTTGATGATACAGTGGACCCCTGGTTTACGATGGTCTCCAAACTCGCCCTTTTATGTAAGTTTATTTTTGTGCATGCTTTTGTAAGTGTAGTTTTGGGGGTCTAAAAGGACTAATCTAATTCACATTATTCCTTATGGGAATAAATTCGTTCGGTAATTGCACTTGAACAGCATTCTTGAACGAAAAAATATTGTAAACCGGGTGTCCACTGTACAGTGGACCCCCGAGTTTCGTAAACCCCGGAAATCGTACATTTATGTAAGTATAATATTGTAAGTGCTTGTGGAAAAGTATTTTTGGGGGTCTGAAATAGACTAACCTACGTGACATTTTTCCTTAAGGGAGTAAATTCGTTCGGTAATGGCACTTGAGCAGACTTCAGGAGTGAAGTTTTTACGAAACTCGGGGGTCCACTGTATATAAAAAATGAAAAAATCATTGCTCCAAAACCTGAAGTGAAAATGTTTTCAATGAAATTCTGTAGTTCCTTAATGAGATTTTTATTAAATTTGCCTATTATTATTTTTTATTTCATGCAGTTTATTTTTCATTTTATTATTTTGTTAATTTTGCTTTATCATGTATAATACATACTTTTCAGTTTGTATGACTATTCTTTATACAAATGGATTCAATAAACTATTTTGAATTTGAATGCTCCTTGTGTTTTTCCGGATTCTGTGGACTTTCAAGTGTAGTGAGCAATTTTGCTGTATACAAATTTGTTTTGGGGTAATACCCAAAAAAGTTTGCTGACCCTTGGGCTAGATAGAGTAAAGGTAACAAGGAAGATGTTGAAGAGGTACGAGGTAAATTTACGAATGTACTGTTAGTGCGTGCAGCAGAAGTTATGTGGATATAGGAGGGTGGGTGCAGAAAGGAAGAGGAATGATTGGTGGAATGACAAGGTAAAGAGAGTGGTAAGAGAAAAAGTTAGCGTGAAAAGTTTTTTTTACAAAGCAGAAGTGATATAGGGAGGGTGGAGTACAAGGAAAGTAAAAGAGAGGTTAAGAAAGAGACGAGTTAGTGTAAAAAGAGAGCAAATGAGAGAGTGGATGAGATTTGTCAACGAATTTTGCTGAGAATCAAAAAAAAGTTTTGGACTGAGATTAATAAGTTAAGAAAGTCTAGAGAAAGAGTGGAATTAACCCTTTCAGTGTCATGACTCCTCCATGCAAACTTGCTCTCAGAATTGAAGAATTAAAAAAAAAAATATTTTATCTTATGAAATGATAGAAAATCTTTTTCCAAAGGTAATGGAATTAGATGGAAAACTTATGGAATTATGCTTTCTCAAAGTTAGCGGTCTCAGCGATATTTACGCATCGGGAATTTCGCCCACTTTATGCTCTATTTTTGGCCAATTCATTGTTCCAGTCGACCAAACTCATAGCTATGTCATCAGTATTCCTTCTATTCTATCAAATGAGTACAAGAAACTGTCCATTTACCTATTTCAACTACCCAATAAAGTGATCAGAAACTGATAATTTGATCAATTTCACACAAAATTCAACAATTGCCAATTTGAAAATAGGGTCTAGAATAAACAATGTAGACATTCCTGACATTAACCCTTTGAGGGTTTTTGACGTACTAGTACGGCTTACATGCCAGGGCGTTTGACGTACTAGTACGCCTAAATTCTAGCGCCCTCAAATCAAGCAGAAACAGGCTGGTAGGCCTAGATGTGAGAGAATGGGTCTGTGCGGTCAGTGTGCGCAGTATAAAAAAAATCCTGCACCACACAGTGCATAATGAGGAAAAAAAAACTCCAACCGTATTTTTAGTTTAAAACAGCGACTTTGCAGTCTATTTTCGTATGGTATTTATGATTATATTCTCGTTTTCTTGGTCTCATTTGATAGAATGGACGATATATTAGAGAAATAGAGATAATTTTGATCGGTTTCTCAATGACAAGTACCTAGAAATTGAGAGGCAAAGTAGCGAAAATGTTTGATTTTTGGCGATGTTCAAGAGTAAACAAATCACGCCACACGTACAATACACATCAACTGGCGACTCTAATATTCTTGCACAAGTGTGCTGAAGTCATTTATACCGTTTTTACAATGATGCAGTAGTATACATAATAATAAATCTTCAATTTATTGTGAGAATAAAAATTCAAAATGGAAAGCAAAAGTAATGCAAGAGGGGCCTGGAGATGTGACTAATGGACAGATAAAATGTTATTCGAGTGCCAGGAATGTCTGTCTCGTTTATTCTGGACCCTATTTTGAAATTAACATCTTTTGAAATTTGTGTGAAATTGGACAAATTGCCAATTTCTGACCACCTTATTGGGTAGTTGGGATTGGTAAATTGGTGGTTTCTTGTACTCAATCGATAGAAGAAATAGAGTTCTAGCGAAATAGCTATAATTGTAGTAGACTGAAACATTGGAATTTGCCGAAAATAGGGCTCAAATTCGGTGAAATCGCCGATGCGTAAATAGCATCGATACCGCTAACTTTGCGAGAGCATAATTCCGTTAGTTTTCGATCAAATTTCATAATGTTGGTGGCGTTATGATCGGAAAAAGATTCTCTATCATATCATAAGAAATTTTTTTTTTTTTTTCTGAAAATGTTTCGACCCTGAGAGAGAGTTAAGAATGACCCTGAAAGGGTTAAATAAACATTTCCTCTGCTCCTTAGTTACATCTCCAGGTCCCTCTTATATTACGCTCAGTTTTCATTTTGAAATTTTATTCACACAAAAAATAAAAAATTTACTTTTATGAGACTACTACATTATTGTAATAATTGTATAATGTCAGTGTATTCCTAAATGTGTATTAGACTGGCCAGTTGAATGTGTACTGGACAAGTGATGTCATTTGTGTACTCTGGAATATTGGCAAAAATTTTAACATTTCCACTATTTTGAGCTCAATTCTCAAGCTACTTTTAGTCCTGAAACTAACCATAATCATCACTTATTTCTGTAATATATATTCCATTCTATCAAATGAGACCAAGAAATTGAGAATACAATCATAAAAACAACATGAAAATACACCACAAAATCACTGTTTTAAACCAAAAACACAGTCGCAGTTTCTTCTCATTATGCACTGTGAGCTACAGGATTTCTTTTATATGGTGCACACTTAGTGCATAGACCCATTCTCTCATATCTATGCCCAAATTTACCGCTCACAGCATATCTGAGTGAGCTGAACTCATGGCATCATATTACGGGACCAACATTGAAAGGGTTAATAGTTACAAACAAGAGAGAAAGAGGGGTTATTTTATGGGGAGGGGAGGTATTGGGATGATGGATAGAATATTTTGAGGAACTGTTAAATGTTGATAGAGAGAGGAAGGCAGTAATTTTATGCACTGAGCAGGGAGATATATCATCATTTGGGATTGAGGAAGAGCCAGATGTAAGTGAGGGGAAGGTGCGTGAGGAAGTGGGTAGACTGAAAGAGGGGGTAAAACAGCTGGGAATGACAGGATTAAGACATGTTAAAAGCAGGTGCAATGTAGTTTTGGAGTGGTTGGTGCATTTGTTCAATAAATGTATGAAAGAGGAGAAGGTACCCAGTCATTGGCAGAGAGCATGCATAGTTCCTCTGTATAAAGGATAAAGGGATAAAAGTATGTGTAAGAATTATAGGAGGAATAAGCCTGTTGAGTATACCAGGTAAAGTGGATGGTAGAGTTATTATTGAAAGAATTAAGAGTAAGACAGAGAGCATGATTGCAGATAAATAAGGTTTTGGGAAGGGTAGGGGATGTGTAGACCAAGTGTTTATACTGAAGCATGTAAGTGAACAATATTTAACCCTTTGACTGTCGCAACCCTCAATCCTGAGTGCTTTTCTGTTGTCGCAAAATTTAAAAAAAATTAATAAATTATTTTTTCTTATGAAATGATAGAGAATCGTTTCCCGATGGTAAAGACACCAAAAGTTTGAAATTTGATTAAAAACTCACGGAATTACGCTCTCCCGAAGTTAGTGATCTCAGCAATATATACGCATCAGCAATTTCGCCGAATTTGAGCCCTATTTTCGGTAAATTCCATTGTTCCAGTTGACCAAACTCATAGATATTTCTTTAGAACTCCATTTGTTCTATCGATTGAGTACAAGAAACCACTAATTTATCGATTTCAACTACCCAATAAAGTGATCAGAATTTGGCAATTTGACCAATTTCATGCAAAATAAAAAAGTTGTCAATTTCAAAATAGGGTCCAGAATAAACAATGCAGACATTCCTGGCACTAAAATAAGATGTTATCTGTTCATTAGTCACGTCTTTAGGGCCCTCTTATATTACTTTTGCTTAATATTTTGATTTTTTATTCACATAAAAAATAGAAGATTTACCGTTATGCAGACTATTGCATTATTGTAAAAATGGTATAAATAATATCAGTGCACTTGTGAAAGAATATTAGACTCACCAATTGATGTGTATTGGACGCGTGGCGTGATTTGTTTACTCTTGAACATTTGCAAAAATCGAACATTTCTCCTACTTTGAGCTCAATTTCAAGGTCGTTTTCATCATAAAACTAATCAAAATCATCTATATGTCTGTAGTATGTTGTCCATTCTATCAAATGAGACCATAAAAAAGAGAATACAACCATAAATACTATATGAAAATACACCTCAAAGTCAGCGTTTTAATCCAAAAAAATGGTCGGAGTTTTTTTTCTCTCATTATGTACTGCATGCTGCAGGATTTTTTTTATACTGTGCACACTGACCACACAGACCCATTCTCTCATATGTGGGCCAACCAGCTTTCTCCCGTTTGATTTGAAGCCGCTAGAATTTAGGCGTATTGATACGTCCGAAACAGTGGCTCGTAAGACGTATATATACGACCGAAACAGTCAAAGGGTTAAAGGTAAGGAAGTTTTCATTGCATGGTATTAGAAAAGGCATATGATTGGGTGGATAGGGGTGCAATGTGGCAGATGTTTTAAGTGTGTGGAATAGATGGCAGGTTACTAAAAGCAATTAATAGTTTTAATGAGGATAGTGAGGCTCAGGTTAGAGTATGTAGGAGAAATGGAGATTATTTTCCAGATTGTATAACATTTATAGACAGGGTTGTAAAAGAACTGAATGCTAGGGTGTTGGGAAGAGGTGTAGTTTTAAAACAAGGAATCTAATACAAATTGGGAGTTGTCACAGTTACATTTTGCTGATGACACAGTGCCTTTAGGAGATTCTGAAGAAAAGTTGCACAGGTTGGTGGATGAACTTGGGAGGGTTACTGTCATCACCATAGTGATGGGAATAACAAAAAATTTAGGTAATGAAAGGTTGGATATCATATTGGAAGGAGGGAGTTTGGAAGAAGTGAATATGTTCATATATTTGGGAGTGGGCTTGTTGGCAAATGAATCTATGAAAGATGAGTTGAACCATATAACTGAAAAGAGGGAAAAAAGGGTGGGTGGTGCATTATGGCATCTGTAGAGACAAAGAACATTATTCATGGAGGCAAAAAAAGGAATGTATCAGAGTAAAGTGGTACTAACACTCTTATATGGGTGTGAAGAAGAATAGGTTTCAAACATTGCAGTGAGGAGGCTGAAGGCAGTGGAAATCTCGTGTCTGAGGGCACTGTGTATTGTGAATATTATGCAGAGAATTTGTAGCTTGGAGATTAGAATCAGGTGTGGGCTGAGGAGGGGTTGTTGAGGGGGGTTGAACATTTAGAGGATGGAGCAAAATAGGATGACTTGGGGGATGTATAAAAGGTTGAAGGGAGGTGGGTAAAGGAGGTTTTGTATCCAAGGGGGCTTGGACATCCAACAGGCATGCATGAGTGTGTTAGATTGCATTGAGTAGAGGGAAGTTATTTTCATGATTTGATGTGCTGTTGGAGAGTGAGCAAGGTAACATTTATGAAGGGACTCAGGGGAAACTAGTTAGCTAGACTTGAGTTCTGGAGGTGGGAAGTAGTGTCTGCTCTCTAAAGAAGTGGGGATGTTGTAGTTTGGAGTGTCATCTGAATTGTGATGTCAGCACACCTCTCGTAAGTCAGCAATTGACTGAATGATGGTCAATGTGTTTTCTCCTTTTTTTGGGTCACCCTAGCTTGATGGGAGACAGCCAGTGTTAAAAACAAATTCTTTTCTAAAATTGTATTTTCAATACTTATTACTTATGTGACACACATTCTTTAGTCAAGAGGCCACTAGCAGTTACATGTTGGACACCAAACATATTCATTATAATATTCTCAGGAGCCATTCAAGTAATAATTACTTGAACTCCTTATCATTCCATTTCCTCACTCCAATCCATCTCAAAATCTACCTTCAATCTAGTTCTTTAAAAGTTCTTGTAACTTTAATGGAATATTTCTAGAATATATATATCTTTGAATGTGACGAAGAAAGCTTAAAATAAAGAAGTGGATAGTAAATGTGTCTGGCAGTATCATGATGATGGTATACAATTGTCATGGTGATGGATCATGCTTGTACCTTTGTTTGTTATTTTCTGAACTCTGTTGCTATTATTATTGTAGCTGTAATGCTCATGACCATTAGATGGGGCTGGAAAACTAATATTTACGTGCTCCCTGTGATGACCCAACTCATAATCTAGTAGTCATGGCATTAAAATCAGAAATGACCATCTTCAACACGGGTAGGACAGCCCTTAACCCGTAAACGGTCCACACGCATATATACGTTAGTACCACTACTGCCCCAAACGTATATTTACGTTTTATTTTTCATTCCTTCAAAATTGGCGTGATAGGCCTGAGTCGCCTAGACATGAGAGAATGGGTCTGCGCACTCAGTGTGTGCCGGGTTAAAAAAATCCTGGCCGCCTGGGTACCACATGGTAGGACCAGTTACAATCAGCTCCATCCTGGGTCAACATCATGGCACATCCTCGTGATTCACTCACGCCTCGTCGTATTAACACTCTACTATTCGAGGAAAGTGATATACAACGTGAGATTAGTGGATTTGACACCGATGTGGCCACTAATAATCAAGGAATTAGTGAAAATATCGACGATAACCCAGATGCCTCTCAGCCCATCACCTCTGGGGTGGCCACTGTGGCCACACCAGACCCTTGGGCACTGTGGCCACACTAGACCCTTGGCCACTGTGGCCATATCAGACCCTGGGCCAAGCACCTCTGGGGTAGCCAGTGTGGCCACACCAGTCCCTAGGCCAGGCACTTCTGGGGTGGCCAGTGTGGCCACACAAGACCCTGGGCCAAGCAGCTCTGGAGTGGCGAGTGTTACTCATAGGTAACTACGCAAGAGGAAACTATCATTTTCCTAGTGAAAGTGATGTAAGTGACGATGAGATTGATTTTATGCCATTGGATGATTCGTCTAGTGATAGTGATGTTCATTATTCACCTGTGAAGCGTACTTTTAGGCGTCGTCTCCTACGTTCAGGCAGTGTGCCATATGCAGTCAACAAGGGTCGTGGCAGGTCACGATCCAAGACCCCGGCCACTGATAGTGATAGTGATCATGAAGGTGAATATGCAGGGATGAAGAAGTGGTGGGTGGCACGATGCCTGGACCACATAGCGCAGTGGGTGGAGAGACAAAGGACCTCCTGGCACCCCCTCAGCCATGTGCTGCCTCCACTCCTGTCCCCCCACCTGCTCCCCCATGCCCCATGCCACAGGTCCACCCTGCACCATGTGACCGAGAGTGGAACTGGACACAAAGTGTATTTGTGCCACAGTCTTTTGATTTTGTTGTGAGTGGAAGTGGCATCCTGCCAGAATGTCCCATAACGAATGAGTCTACAGAGTTAGACTTTTTCCAGTTGTACTTTGACGAGCCTATAATGAAGTTGATAGTGACTCAGACAAACAATTATTACCGGTATATCACAGCAGAGGTTGGGGAATCATCACGGCTGCGCAGGTGGAAAGACACAACAGTGGCTGAAATGTATTTATTCCTTGCCACTGTCATGCTTATGCCACATACCTATAAGAACAATATAGTACATAACTACTGGTCCACAGACAACTTTATCAGTACTCCTATCTTCCGTGACCTTCCCTGCAACAGATTCATTCTGTTGCTACGAATGTTGCACTTCTCAGACAGGAATATGCCCAACAGAAATGATTTTCTATACAAAATCCGGGAAGTGTTTATCTATATGAAGCAGAAATTCAGTGCATACTTTTATCCTTTCAAGAACACTGTTGTTGATGAGTCCTTGATTCTCTTCAA
>WNWK01044750.1:0-14982 GCA_009830355.1 Cherax destructor | reverse complement strand
TATTGATTTTTATAGATTTTGAAGGGGATTTTTTAAAAATATGTAAAATAATTAATAAATATTAAAAAATGTTAAATTTGATTTTATTGCTTTTTTTTTGACGATTTAAGGATTTCAAGGATTTTCTAAAAAACTTTTTTTTAGAAAAAATATCCGTGAGAAGTCCCTAAAAGAAAATCATAAAATTTTGTTATTTTCCATAAATTTAATTGCAGAAAATTCTATTTAAAAGTGTGAAAATCAATTTTAGCTAAAAATGAGTTTTCCAGAAAAAAAAAGCCAAAAACGTCGAAAATGCAATAAAATACGATTTTAGCACATTTTTCTGGAGCTTTTTTTAAAAATGTTTCATTTTTTTTTATTTTTGAAAAAATTTTTTAAAAAATTAAAATATTCTTAAAAAAATTGATTTTATTGCATTTTTGACGATTTAAATTTTAGATTTTTAAAAAAATTTTTTTAGATAAAATACCCCTTGAAAGCCCCCTAAAAGAAAATCATAAAATTTTGCTTACTTTTCCCATAATTTAATTGCAGTAGAAATTCTATTTAAAATGTGAAAATCTAAGTATTTTTAGCTAAAATGAGTTTTGCCAGAAAAGCATAAACCCGCTCTTAAAAACTCGAAATATCCCAATAAAATCCATTTTAGCACATTTTTCTGAGCTTTTTAATGTTTCATGTATTTTTCGAAAAAAATATGAAATATTCTATAAAATATTGATTTTTATAGATTTTAATGGATTTTTAAAAATATGAAAATAATTATAAATATTAAAAAATGCTATAAAACTTATTTTATTGCATTTTGACATTAAGGCATTTTCAAGGATTTTCTGAAAAACTATTTTTTAGATAAAATATACCTTAGAAGCTTCCAAAAAGAAAATCATAAAATTTTGTTTAAATTTTCCCCATAAATTTAATTGCAGTAGAAATTCTATTTAAAAGTGTGAAAATCTAAGTATTTTAGCTGAAAAATGAGTTTTGCCAGAAGCACTCAAACCACTCAAAAACGTCGAAATATGAAATAAAATACGATTTTGGCAACTATTTTTTTCATGTATTTTTCGAAAATAATATGAAATATTTATAAAAATATTGATTTTTATAGTTTTTTAATGGGATTTTTTAAAAATATGTAAATAATTAATAAATATTAAAAAAGGGTATAAAACGTTATTTTATTGCATTTTTGACGATTCAAGGCTTTTAAAGGATTTTCTGAAAACTATTTTTTTAGATAAAATATACCTATAGTAAGCTTCCTAAAAGAAAATCATAAAATTTTGCTTATTTTTTCCCATAAATTTAATTGCAGTAAAAATTTTATTTAAAAGTTTGAAAATCTAAGTATTTAAGCTAAAAATAGTTTTGCCAGAAAAGCATCAAACCGCTCTAAAACGTCAAAATATCCCAATAAAATCGATTTTAGCACATTTTTCTGACTTTTTAATGTTTCATTTTTTTTCGAAAATAATATGAAATATTCTATAAAAATATTGATTTTTATAGATTTTAATGGGTTTTTTTAAAATATGTAAATAAAAAATAAAAAATTAAAAATGCTATAAAACTTATTTTTTTGCATTTTTGACGTTTTAAGGCATTTTCAAGGATTTTCTGAAAAACTATTTTTTAGATAAAATATACCTTGAGTAACTTCCAAAAAGAAATCATAAAATTTTGCTTATTTTCCCATAAATTTTTAATTGCAGTAGAAATTCTATTTAAAAGTGTGAAAATCTAAGTATTTAGCTAAAAGAGTTTTGCCAGAAAAGCATCAAACCGCTTCTAAAACGTCGAAATGCAATAAAATACGATTTTAGCAATTTTTCTGAGCTTTTTAATGTTTCATGTATTTTTGAAAATAATATGAAATATTCTATAAAAATTTGTTTTTTAATTTTTTTGGGATTTTTAAAAATTTAAAAAAACATTTTCATGATTTTGTGGAAAAACTATTTTTTTAGATAAAATATACCTATGAGTAAGCTTCCTAAAGAAAATCTAAAATTTTGCTTACTTTTCCCAAAAATTTTCAATTGCAGTAAAAATTTTATTTAAAAGTTTGAAAATCTAAGTTTTTAGCTAAAAATAGTTTTGTCAAAAAAGCATCAAACCGCTCTAAAACGTCAAAATATGCCAAAAAATCCCATTTTAGCACATTTTTCTGAGCTTTTTAATGTTTCATGTTTTTTTCGAAAATAATATGAAATATTCATAAA
This sequence comes from Cherax destructor, assembly GCA_009830355.1. NCBI lineage: Eukaryota > Metazoa > Arthropoda > Malacostraca > Decapoda > Parastacidae > Cherax > Cherax destructor. The sequence continues at coordinate 12,754 of WNWK01044750.1, read as the reverse complement.
AATATTGATTTTTATAGATTTTAATGGGATTTTTAAAAATATGTAAATAATTAATAAATATTCAAAAATGCTATAAAATTTGGGATTTTATTGCATTTTTTGACGATTTAAGGCATTTTCAAGATTTTCTGAAAAATTTTTTTAAAAAATATACCTTGAGTAAGCTTCCAAAAAGAAAACATAAAATTTTGCTTACTTTTCCCATAAATTTAATTGCAGTAGAAATTCTATTTAAAAGTGTGAAAATCTAAGTATTTTAGCTAAAAATGAGTTTTGCCAAAAAGCACAAACCGTTTTTAAACGTCGAAATATCCCAATAAAATCGATTTTAGCACTTTTTTCTGAGCTTTTATGTTTCATGTTTTTTTGAAAAATAGAAATTCTATAAAATATTGTTTTTTATAGATTTTGAAGGGATTTTTAAAATATGTAAATAAATAAATATTCAAAAATGCTATAAAACTTGATTTTATTGCATTTTTGACGATTTAAGGCATTTTAAAGGGATTTTCTGAAAAACTATTTTTAGATAAAATATACCGGGGGGGGGGGGGGGGGGGGGGGGGGGGGGGGGGGGGGGGGGGGGGGGGGGGGGGGGGGGGGGGGGGGGGGGGGGGGGGGGGGGGGGGGGGGGGGGGGGGGGGGGGGGGGGGGGGGGGGGGGGGGGGGGGGGGGGGGGGGGGGGGGGGGGGGGGGGGGGGGGGGGGGGGGGGGGGGGGGGGGGGGGGGGGGGGGGGGGGGGGGGGGGGGGGGGGGGGGGGGGGGGGGGGGGGGGGGGGGGGGGGGGGGGGGGGGGGGGGGGGGGGGGGGGGGGGGGGGGGGGGGGGGGGGGGGGGGGGGGGGGGGGGGGGGGGGGGGGGGGGGGGGGGGTTTTTTTTTTTTTTTTTTTTTTTTTTTTTTTTTTTTTTTTTTTTTTTTTTTTTTTTTTTTTTTTTTTTTTTTTTTTTTTTTTTTTTTTTTTTTTTTTTTTTTTTTTTTTTTTTTTTTTTTTTTTTTTTTTTTTTTTTTTTTTTTTTTTTTTTTTTTTTTTTTTTTTTTTTTTTTTTTTTTTTTTTTTTTTTTTTTTTTTTTTTTTTTTTTTTTTTTTTTTTTTTTTTTTTTTTTTTTTTTTTTTTTTTTTTTTTTTTTTTTTTTTTTTTTTTTTTTTTTTTTTTTTTTTTTTTTTTTTTTTTTTTTTTTTTTTTTTTTTTTTTTTTTTTTTTTTTTTTTTTTTTTTTTTTTTTTTTTTTTTTTTTTTTTTTTTTTTTTTTTTTTTTTTTTTTTTTTTTTTTTTTTTTTTTTTTTTTTTTTTTTTTTTTTTTTTTTTTTTTTTTTTTTTTTTTTTTTTTTTTTTTTTTTTTTTTTTTTTTTTTTTTTTTTTTTTTTTTTTTTTTTTTTTTTTTTTTTTTTTTTTTTTTTTTTTTTTTTTTTTTTTTTTTTTTTTTTTTTTTTTTTTTTTTTTTTTTTTTTTTTTTTTTTTTTTTTTTTTTTTTTTTTTTTTTTTTTTTTTTTTTTTTTTTTTTTTTTTTTTTTTTTTTTTTTTTTTTTTTTTTTTTTTTTTTTTTTTTTTTTTTTTTTTTTTTTTTTTTTTTTTTTTTTTTTTTTTTTTTTTTTTTTTTTTTTTTTTTTTTTTTTTTTTTTTTTTTTTTTTTTTTTTTTTTTTTTTTTTTTTTTTTTTTTTTTTTTTTTTTTTTTTTTTTTTTTTTTTTTTTTTTTTTTTTTTTTTTTTTTTTTTTTTTTTTTTTTTTTTTTTTTTTTTTTTTTTTTTTTTTTTTTTTTTTTTTTTTTTTTTTTTTTTTTTTTTTTTTTTTTTTTTTTTTTTTTTTTTTTTTTTTTTTTTTTTTTTTTTTTTTTTTTTTTTTTTTTTTTTTTTTTTTTTTTTTTTTTTTTTTTTTTTTTTTTTTTTTTTTTTTTTTTTTTTTTTTTTTTTTTTTTTTTTTTTTTTTTTTTTTTTTTTTTTTTTTTTTTTTTTTTTTTTTTTTTTTTTTTTTTTTTTTTTTTTTTTTTTTTTTTTTTTTTTTTTTTTTTTTTTTTTTTTTTTTTTTTTTTTTTTTTTTTTTTTTTTTTTTTTTTTTTTTTTTTTTTTTTTTTTTTTTTTTTTTTTTTTTTTTTTTTTTTTTTTTTTTTTTTTTTTTTTTTTTTTTTTTTTTTTTTTTTTTTTTTTTTTTTTTTTTTTTTTTTTTTTTTTTTTTTTTTTTTTTTTTTTTTTTTTTTTTTTTTTTTTTTTTTTTTTTTTTTTTTTTTTTTTAGTAAGCTTCCTAAAGAAAATCATAAAATTTTGCTTACTTTTCCCATAAATTTCAATTGCAGTAGAAATTTATTTAAAAGTGTGAAAATCTAAGATTTAGCTAAAATGAGTTTTGCAGAAAAGCACTCAAACGCTTTAAAACGTCGAAATATGCATAAATCGATTTTAGCACATTTTTCTGAGCTTTTTATGTTTCATGTATTTTTCGAAAATAATATGAAATATTCTATAAAAATATTGATTTTTATAGATTTTGAATGGGATTTTTAAAAATATGTAAATAATTAATAAATATTAAAAATGCTATAAAACTTATTTTATTGCATTTTTGACGATTTAAGGCATTTTCAAGATTTTCTGAAAACTATTTTTTAGATAAAATATACCTTGAGTAAGCTTCCTAAAAGAAATCATAAATTTTGCTTACTTTTCCCATAAATTTCAATTGCAGTAGAAATTTATTTAAAAGTGTGAAAATCTAAGTATTTTAGCTAAAAATGAGTTTTGCAGAAAAGCACTCAAACCGCTTAAAACGTCGAAATATGCAATAAAATCGATTTTAGCACATTTTCTGAGCTTTATGTTCATGTATTTTCGAAAATAATTGAAATATTCTATAAAAATATTGATTTTTATAGATTTTTAATGGATTTTTAAAAATATGTAAATAATTAATAAATATTCAAAAATGCTATAAACTTGATTTTATTGCATTTTTTGACGATTTAAGCATTTTCATAGATTTTCTGAAAACTATTTTTTAGATAAAATATACCTATGAGTAAGCTTCCTAAAGAAAATCATAAAATTTGTTACTTTTCCCATAAATTTAATTGCAGTAGAAATTCTATTTAAAAGTGTGAAAATCTAAGTATTTTAGCTAAAAATGAGTTTTGCAGAAAAGCACTCAAACCGCTCTAAAACGTCGAAATATGCATAAAATCGATTTTAGCACATTTTTCTGAGCTTTTAATGTTTCATGTATTTTCGAAAATAATATGAAATATTCTATAAAAATATTGATTTTTATAGATTTTAATGGATTTTTAAAAATATGTAAATAATTAATAAATATTAAAAATGCTATAAAACGTTATTTTATTGCATTTTTGACGATTCAAGGCATTTTCAAGATTTTCTGAAAACTATTTTTTTAGATAAATATACCTATAGTAAGCTTCCTAAAAGAAAATCATAAAATTTTGCTTACTTTTCCCATAAATTTCAATTGCAGTAGAAATTATTTAAAAGTGTGAAAATCTAAGTATTTTAGCTGAAAATGAGTTTTGCCAGAAAAGCACTCAAACCGCTCTAAACGTCGAAATATGCAATAAAATACGATTTTAGCATTCATTTTCTGAATATATGAAATTCTTAATTATTTTTAGATTAAATAAAATATGAAATATTATAAAACAAATGTTCGATTTGCATTTTTGACGATTAGCATTTTCAGGATTTTTGAAAACATTTTTTTAGATAAAATATACCTATGAGTAAGCTTCCTAAAAGAAAATCATAAATTTTTTACTTTTCCATAAATTTAATTGCAGTAGAAATTCGATTTAAAAGTTGAAAATCTAGTATTTAGCTAAAATAGTTTTAGAAAAGCATCAAACCGTCTTAAACGTCGAAATATGCCATAAAAAATTTAAAATTTTCTTACTTTTAGTCATATTTTTCGAAAATAATATGAAATATTCTATAAAATATTGATTTTATAGATTTTGAATGGATTTTTAAAAATATGTAAATAATTATAAATAATAAAAATGCTATAAAACTTGATTTTATGCATTTTTGACGATTTAAGCATTTTCAGATTTTGAAAACATTTTTAGATAAAATATACCTGAGTAATCTTCCTAAAAGAAATCATAAAATTTTGCTTTACTTTTCCCAAATTTAATTTAGTGAAAATCTGTATTACAAAGGTTCAGAAACATAACTAACGTGAAATATAATAAATGTTGATTGATAATTCTTTTTGAAAATAATATAAAATTATTTATTGTTTTAAAAATATGTAAATAATTAAATATTAAAATGCTATAAAACTTGATTTTATTGCATTTTTGACGATTTAAGGATTTTCAAGGATTTTCTGAAAACTATTTTTAGATAAAATATACCTGTGAGTAAGCTTCCTAAAAGAAAATCATAAAATTTTGTTACTTTTCCCATAAATTTAATTGCAGTAGAAATTCTATTTAAAAGTGTGAAAATCTAAGTATTTTAGCTAAAAATGAGTTTTGCCAGAAAAGCACTCAAACCGCTCTAAAACGTCGAAATATGCATAAAATCGATTTTAGCACATTTTCTGAGCTTTTAATTTTCATGTATTTTTCGAAAATATATGAAATATTCTATAAAAATATTGATTTTATAGATTTTAATGGATTTTTTAAAATATGTAAATAATTAATAAATATTAAAAATGTATAAAACTGATTTTATTGCATTTTTTGACGATTAAGGCATTTTCAAGGATTTTTGAAAACTATTTTTTTAGATAAAATATACCTATGAGTAAGCTTCCTAAAGAAAATCATAAAATTTTGCTTACTTTTCCCATAAATTTAATTGCAGTAGAAATTTATTTAAAAGTGTGAAAATCTAAGTATTTTAGCTAAAAATGAGTTTTGCCAGAAAAGCACTCAAACCGCTCTAAAACGTCGAAATATGCATTATTTAAAATAGATTTAGACATATTTTTTGAGTGTTTTAATGTTTCATTTTTTTGTAAATAAATATGAAATATTCTATAAAACTTGATTTTATTGCATTTTTTGACGATTTAAGCATTTTCAAGGATTTTTGAAAACTATTTTTTTAGATAAAATATACCTATGAGTAAGCTTCCTAAAGAAAATCATAAAATTTTGCTTACTTTTCCCATAAATTTCAATTGCGTAGAAATTCTATTTAAAAGTGTGAAAATCTAAGTATTTTAGCTGAAAAATGAGTTTTGCCAGAAAAGCATCAAACCGCTTAAAACGTCGAAATATGCAATAAAATACGATTTTAGCACATTTTCTGAGCTTTAATGTTTCATGTATTTTTCGAAAATAATATGAAATATTCTATAAAAATATTGATTTTTATAGATTTTAATGGGATTTTTAAAATATGTAAATAATTAATAAATATTCAAAATGTATAAAACTGATTTTTATTGCATTTTTTGACGATTCAAGGCATTTTCAAGGATTATCTGAAAAACTATTTTTTTAGATAAAATATACCTATGAGTAAGCTTCCTAATAGAAAATCATAAAATTTTGCTTACTTTTCCCATAAATTTCAATTGCAGTAGAAATTTATTTAAAAGTGTTAAAATCTAAGTATTTTAGCTGAAAAATGAGTTTTGCCAGAAAAGCACTCAAACCGCTCTAAAACGTCGAAATATGCAATAAAATACGATTTTAGCACATTTTTCTGAGCTTTTTAATGTTTCATGTATTTTTCGAAAATAATATGAAATATTCTATAAAAATATTGATTTTTATAGATTTTTAATGGGATTTTTAAAAATATGTAAATAATTAATAAATATAAAAATGTATAAACTTGATTTTATTGCATTTTGACGATTAAGGCATTTTCAGGATTTTCTGAAAACTATTTTTTAGATAAAATATACCTAGAGTAAGCTTCCTAAAAGAAAATCATAAAATTTTGCTACTTTTCCATAAATTTCAATTGCAGTAGAAATTTATTTAAAAGTTGAAATCTAAGATTTTAGCTAAAAATGAGTTTTGCAGAAACATCAAACCGCTCTAAAACGTCGAAATATGCATAAATGCATTTAGCAATTTTTCTGAGCTTTTTAATGTTTCATGTATTTTCGAAAATATAATATTCTATAAAATATTGATTTTATAGATTTTGAATGGATTTTTAAAATATGTAAATAATTATAATATTCAAAATGTATAAAACTTATTTTATTGCATTTTGACGATTTAAGATTTCTGGATTTTCTGAAAACTATTTTTAGATAAAATATACCTTAGTAAGCTTCCTAAAAGAAAATCATAAATTTTGCTTACTTTCCCATAAATTTAATTGCAGTAAATTTTTTAAAAGTGAAAATCTAAGTATTTTAGCTAAAATGAGTTTTAAAAAGCACTCAAACCCTTAAAACGTCGAAATATGCAATAAAATACGATTTTAGCTTTCATGTATTTTCAATAATATGAAATATTCTATAAAATTGATTTTATAGATTTTATGATTTTAAAATAAATAATTAAATATCAAAAAAAAATATTTATTGCATTTTTGACGATTAAGGCATTTTCAAGATTTTTGAAAACTATTTTTTTAGATAAAATATACCTATGAGTAAGCTTCAAAGAAAATCATAAAATTTTTCTATTTTTGCAGTAAATTTAAATTGAAAATCTAATATTTAGCTAAAATGAGTTTTGCAGAAAGCACTCAAACACTAAAGTCAAATATGCATAAATACGATTTTAGCACATTTTCTGGCTTAATATATTAAATAGAAATATTCTATAAAATATTGATTTTATAGATTTTTAATGGATTTTTAAATATGTAATAATTATAAATATTAAAATGTATAAACTTATTTTATTGCATTTTTACGATTAAGCATTCGATTTCTGAAACTATTTTAGATAATATACCTTGAGTAAGTTCCAAAAGAAAATCATAAAATTTTCTTATTTCCCGAAAATTAAATATCTATAAAATGATTTATAATTAAAGGATTAAAATTAAATAATTATATAAAATCTATAATTTATTTATTGATTTTAATTAATTTTCAAGTTTGAAACTATTTTAGATAAAATATACCTATAAGTAAGCTTCCTAAAGAAAATCATAAAATTTTGCTTACTTTTCCATAAATTTCAATTGCAGTAAATTTATTTAAAAGTGTGAAAATCTAAGTATTTTAGCTAAAAATGAGTTTTGTCAGAAAGCATCAAACCGCTCTAAAACGTCGAAATATGCATAAAATCGATTTTAGCAACACTATTTTCATGTATTTTCGAAAATAATATGAAATATTCTATAAAAATATTGATTTTTATGATTTTTAATGGATTTTAAAATATGTAAATAATTAATAAATATTAAAATGTATAAAACGATATTTTATTGCATTTTTTGACGATTCAAGGCATTTTCAAGGATTTTCTGAAAACTATTTTTTTAGATAAAATATACCTTGAGTAAGCTTCCTAAAGAAAATCATAAAATTTTGCTTACTTTTCCATAAATTTAATTGCAGTAGAAATTCTATTTAAAAGTGTGAAAATCTAAGTATTTTAGCTATAAAATGAGTTTTGCCAGAAAAGCACTCAAACCACTCTAAAACGTCGAAATATGCAATAAAATACGATTTTAGCACATTTTTCTGAGCTTTTTAATGTTTCATGTATTTTTCGAAAATAATATGAAATATTCTATAAAAATATTGATTTTTATAGATTTTGAATGGGATTTTTTTTAAAATATGTAAATAATTTAAAATATTAAAATGCTATAAAACGTTATTTTATTGCATTTTTTGACGATTCAAGGCATTTTCAAGGATTTTCTGAAAAACTATTTTTTTAGATAAAATATACCTATAAGTAAGCTTCCTAAAAGAAAATCATAAAATTTTGCTTACTTTTCCCATAAATTTCAATTGCAGTAGAAATTCTATTTAAAAGTGTGAAAATCTAAGTATTTTAGCTGAAAAATGAGTTTTGCCAGAAAAACACTCAAACACCTCTAAAACGTCGAAATATGCAATAAAATACGATTTTAGCACAATTTTCATGTATTTTTCGAAAATAATATGAAATATTCTATAAAAATATTGATTTTTATAGATTTTTAATGGGATTTTTTAAAAATATGTAAATAATTAATAAATATTCAAAAATGGTATAAAACGATATTTTATTGCATTTTTTGACGATTCAAGGCATTTTCAAGGATTTTCTGAAAAACTATTTTTTTAGATAAAATATACCTATGAGTAAGCTTCCTAAAAGAAAATCATAAAATTTTGCTTACTTTTCCCATAAATTTTAATTGCAGTAGAAATTCTATTTAAAAGTGTGAAAATCTAAGTATTTTAGCTGAAAAATGAGTTTTGCCAGAAAAGCACTCAAACCGCTCTAAAACGTCGAAATATGCAATAAAATACGATTTTAGCACATTTTTCTGAGCTTTTTAATGTTTCATGTATTTTGAAAAATAATATGGAAAAATATTATATTATAAAATTTGATTTAATTGCATTTTTGACGATTTAAGACATTTTCAAGGAGTTTGTGAAAAACTATTTTTTTAGATAAAATATACCTATGAGTAAGCTTCCTAAAAGAAAATCATAAAATTTTGCTTATTTTCCCATAAATTTTAATTGCAGTAGAAATTCTATTTAAAAGTGTGAAAATCTAAGTATTTTAGCTAAAAAATGAGTTTTGTCAGAAAAGCATCAAACCGCTCTAAAACGTTGAAATATGCTATAAAATGCGATTTTAGCACATTTTTCTGAGCTTTTTTATGTTTCATGTATTTTTCGAAAATATTATGAAATATTCTATAAAAATATTGATTTTTATTGATTTTGAAAGGAATTTTTTAAAAATATGTAAATAATTAATAAATATTAAAAAATGCTATAAAACGATATTTTATTGCATTTTTTGACGATTAAGGCATTTTCACGGATTTTCTGAAAACTATTTTTTTTAGATAAAATCTACCTATGAGTAAGCTTCCTAAAAGAAAATCATAAAATTTTGCTTACTTTTCCCATAAATTTCAATTGCAGTAGAAATTCTATTTAAAAGGTTGAAAATCTAAGTATTTTAGCTGAAAAATGAGTTTTGCCAGAAAAGCACTCAAACCACTCTAAAACGTCTAAATATGCAATAAAATACGATTTTAGCATTTTCAATTTTAACATGTATTTTTCGAAAAAATATGAAATTATTCTATAAAAATATTGATTTTTATAGATTTTTAATGAGATTTTTTAAAAATATGTAAATAATTAATAAATATTCAAAAATGCTATAGAACTTGATTTTATTGCATTTTTTGACGATTTAAGGCATTTTCAAGGATTTTCTGAAAACTATTTTTTTAGATAAAATATACCTGTGAGTAAGCTTCCTAAAAGAAAATCATAAAATTTTGTTTACTTTTCCCATAAATTTGAATTGCAGTAGAAATTCTATTTAAAAGTGTGAAAATCTAAGTATTTTAGCTGAAAAATGAGTTTTGTCAGAAAAGCATCAAACCGCTTTAAAACGTCGAAATATGCAATAAAATACGATTTTAGCACATTTTTCTGAGCTTTTTTATGTTCCATGTATTTTTCGAAAATAATATGAAATATTCTATAAAAATATTGATTTTTATAGATTTTGAATGGGATTTTTTAAAAATATGTAAATAATTAATAAATATTCAAAAATGCTATAGAACTTGATTTTATTGCATTTTTTTATTGCGATTTTAGCACATTTTTCTGAGCTTTTTTATGTTTCATGTATTTTTCGAAAATATTATCAAATATTCTATAAAAATATTGATTTTTATAGATTTTGAATGGAATTTTTTAAAAATATGTAAATAATTAATAAATATTCAAAAATGCTATAAAACTTGATTTTATTGCACGTTTTGACGATTTAATGCATTTTCAAGGATTTTCTGAAAAACTATTTTTTTAGATAAAATATACCTGTTAGTAAGCTTCCTAAAAGAAAATCATAAAATTTTGCTTACTTTTCCCATAAATTTGAATTGCAGTAGAAATTCTATTTAAAAGTGTGAAAATCTAAGTATTTTAGCTGAAAAATGAGTTTTGCAAGAAAAGCACTCAAACCGCTCTAAAACGTCGAAATATGCAATAAAATACGATTTTAGCACATTTTTCTGAGCTTTTTAATGTTTCATGTATTTTTCGAAAATAATATGAAATATTGTATAAAAATATTGATTTTTATAGATTTTTATTGGGATTTTTATAAAAATATGTAAATAATTTATAAATATTAAAAAATGCTATAAAACGTTATTTAATTGCATTTTTTGACGAATCAAGGCATTTTCAAGGATTTTCTGAAAAACTATTTTTTTAGATAAAATATACCTATAAGTAAGCTTCCTAAAAGAAAATCATAAAATTTTGCTTACTTTTCCCATAAATTTCAATTGAGTAGAAATTTATTTAAAAATGAGTTTTACCAGAAAACACTCAAACACCTCTAAAACGTCGAAATATGCAATAAAATACGATTTTAGCACAATTTTCATGTATTTTTCGAAAATAATATGAAATATTCTATAAAAATATTGATTTTTATAGATTTTTAATGGGATTTTTTAAAAATATGTAAATAATTAATAAATATTAAAAAATGGTATAAAACGATATTTTATTGCATTTTTTGACGATTCAAGGCATTTTCACGGATTTTCTGAAAAACTATTTTTTTTAGATAAAATATACCTATGAGTAAGCTTCCTAAAAGAAAATCATAAAATTTTGCTTACTTTTCCCATAAATTTCAATTGCAGTAGAAATTCGATTTAAAAGTTTGAAAATCTAAGTATTTTAGCTAAAAATGAGTTTTGCAGAAAAGCATCAAACCGCTCTAAAACGTCGAAATATGCCATAAAATGCGATTTAGCATTTTCTGAGCTTTTAATGTTTCATGTATTTTTCGAAAATAATATGAAATATTCTATAAAAATATTGATTTTTATAGATTTTGAATGGGATTTTTAAAAATATGTAAATAATTATAAATATAAAAATGCTATAAAACGTTATTTTATTGCATTTTTGACGATTTAAGGCATTTTCAAGGATTTTCTGAAAAACTATTTTTTTAGATAAAATATACCTGTGAGTAAGCTTCCTAAAAGAAAATCATAAAATTTTGCTTACTTTTCCCATAAATTTGAATTGCAGTAGAAATTCTATTTAAAAGTTGAAAATCTAAGTATTTTAGCTAAAATGAGTTTTTCAGAAAACATCAAACCGTTAAAACTGAATATGCATAAAATCGATTTTAGCACATTTTCTATTTTTATGTCAGTTTTCGAAAATATATGAAATATTCTATAAAATATTGATTTTTATAGATTTTAATGGGATTTTTAAAAATATGTAAATAATTAATAATATTAAAAATGTATAAAACTATTTTATTGCATTTTTGACGATTAAGATTTCAAGGATTTTCGAAACTATTTTTTTAGTAATGCTCTAAAAGAAAATCATAAAATTTTGTTACTTTTCCCATAAATTTGAATTAGAAATTCATTTAAAAGTGTGAAAATCTAAGTATTTTAGCTAAAAATGAGTTTGTCAAAAAAGCATCAAACCGCTCTAAAACGTCGAAATATGCCATAAAATGCATTTTAGACATTTTTCTGAGCTTTTAATGTTTCATGTATTTTTCGAAAATAATATGAATATATTTTATAAAATATATAGAATTTTAAATAATTTTCAATGATTTTAAAATTTTAATTTTAAAATTTTTATAAATATAAATTTCTAAAAGTATAAAACTTTATTTTATTGCAAATTTTTAAAATTGCGATTTTAGCAATTTTTCTGGATTTTAGTTTCATGTATTTTTCGAAAATATAGAAATATTCTATAAAATATTGATTTTAGATTTAATGGTTTTAAAATATGTAAATAATATAAATATTCAAATGTATAAATATTTTATTGCATTTTTGACGATTTAGATTTTCAGATTTTAAACTATTTTTTAGTAAATATACCTGTATAAGCTTCTAAAGAAAATCATAAAATTTTTTACTTTTCCCATAAATTTTATTGGTAGAAATTCTATTTAAAAGTGTGAAAATCTATATTTTAGCTAAAATGAGTTTTGCAGAAAAGCACTAAACCCTCTAAACGTCGAAATATGCAATAAAATACGATTTTAGAATTTTTCTGAGCTTTTAATGTTTCATGTATTTTTGAAAATAATATGAAATATTCTATAAAAATATTGATTTTTATGATTTATGGATTTTTTAAAAATATGTAAATAATTAATAAATATTAAAATGCTATAAAATATTTTATTGCATTTTGACGATTAAGCATTTTCAGGATTTTCTGAAAATATTTTAGATAAAATAACCTAAAAAGCTCAAAAGAAAATCATAAATTTGCATTTTAAATTTAATTGCAGAAATTATTTAAAAGTGAAAATCTAGATTTTGCTAAAATGAGTTTTGCAGAAAGCACAAACCCTTAAACGTCGAAATATGCATAAATATTTGACATTTTTCTGAGCTTTTTTTTCATATTTGAAAATATGAAATATTCTATAAAATTGATTTAATTTTGATTTTGAATTTATAAATTTTCAAGATTTTGCGAAAATTTAATTTTTTTTAGAAAAATATATATATAGTTCAAAAAAAAATATAATTTTGCTTACTTTTCCATAAATTTAATGCAGTAGAAATTATTTAAAGTGTGAAAATTTTAGCAAATTTTGCCAGAAA
>WNWK01044749.1:0-14983 GCA_009830355.1 Cherax destructor | reverse complement strand
AGCTACACTATTAATACCTAACGTTCCTTTAATCTTACTATTAGTTTCTATCTGTACAAACTTCCCTAGGTGTTCCTAGGTGGATAAATCTATCAATTAAAATATACAAAAAGTCACCTTCAAAAGCTGGGGTGTAGTTGTTTTGGTTGGGGTGGGGTTTATAAACTGAGGGCCGATCCACGGTATGTAAGGTTTACCCCACCCTGTGAATTTTAGTGACTAAAAATTTTCCAAGTGGGGTTCACCAATACTCCAACGATGAGTCTTGTTTTTTTTCATGTGCTGAATACACCGAGGTTGTGGCGCTGAAAATGGTGACCACCTGTGGGGACCCCACGAGACATAAAAATGCTCTAATCCCAATAGGGGCCAGGGCCCCCCTTCCCAAGGGAAGGGGCCCTCTGGTGTGGTAAATAGGCTGAAGGGTGGCCACAGGCTGAAACCCCATCATCCCCAGTTTGGGGAAACCGCCCCCCCCCCAATTAAAAACATCAATCTGAAAGAAAATGGCAAAATTGGGAAAAAGTGGGTGAAAAAAAAACCCTTTTTGTTTTTTAAAATCTTGACATTCGGGGTAAAAAAGGGGTTTAACGGGTAAGTGAGTTAGAGAGAAACAATATCAAAATTCCCACAAAATTTTATAAAACCCTACCACCCCTAGAAAACGTTAAAGGGTTTTCGTCGGGAAGGTAGGGAATTTTTTTAAAAGGATTTTTGAAAATTTTGGAGCCACTTTCCCACTCCCTTTTTCATAAAAAATTAATAGTAGTTTGGGCCAAAGGATGACTGATAAATTAACAGTTAAATGGAAATCTGATATGTCTAAAAAAAGAGCCTTAAAGCAAAACATATGTTAGTCCCAAGAGTCCGACACAACAACTATATCATCTAGGTAAGCGGCCGTGCCTTCAAGTCCTTTAATAGCCTGATGGATAAGTCTCTGGAATGATGCAGGGGAGTTTTTCATTCCGAAGGGGGTCACTGTATACTGATAATGACCTCCTGGAATTACGAAGGCAGAGATTTCCTTCGCCTTATCTGTTAAAGGTACTTGATAGTAACCTTTAAGGAGGTCCAATTTGGATACAAAAGTAGCCTTACCCACAAAGTCGATTACGTCATCCAGACGTGGCAGAGGATAGGCATCTGCAACTGTGACCTCATTCACCTTAAGGTAATCTGTGCACATTCGGAACCCTCCATCAGCTTTGTTAACAAGGATGCACGGTGAAGCCCATGGACTAGATGACTCCTCCACTAACCCATGATCTAACAGAAATTCTACCTCCTGCTGAAGTAGCCTCTGTTTTCAGGATTAGCTCTGTAGGGGGAGAGTTTAATAGGTTTAGAGTTTCCAACATCTACATCATGATATCCTAATGTACATTTTTCGGCACATCCGAAAAATATCAGGATAAGACTGTAGGAGCGCAGTTAAACTAGTTACGTGAGTCTTAGTCAACCCCAACATTAAAGAGTTAGGGTCCTTGAGGAGGACCGAATTTGGAAGCTTTACATTAATCTCAGAGTGCAAGAGTCAGGGCCATCAGAGGCAGAGGACAGAGTCATTACTGGGACTTTATCTGGTGTATTAAAGCTTTAATTTGATTAATGTTGTAAGTTTTACTTTTGAGGTCTTGTCAAGGGAGATACCACATAATTTACATCAGATAATTTACTTACAATTTGCATTGGTCCCGAAAATCTAGCTTTCAAGGTGTGGCCAGGTATAGGCTCCTGTACCAACACCTTATCTCCTGGATGGAAGGAGCGAAACTTTGAGTTTCTGTCATACCTCTGTTTCATCGTATTCTGAGCTGCCTTCAAGTTAGCCTTAGCCAACTGACGTGCTACCTGCAACCTTGAAGAAGGGTTGTAGCGGGTTGTGGAGGCGTCTTCTCCCATCCATCCTTCTTTGAGCATACGAGAGGACCTCCTACATTGTGCCCAAATATCAGCTCAAAGGACTGTACCCTGTAGACTCTTGCACAGTTTCTCCATTGCCAATAGCAACAGAGGAAGTGATTCATCCCAGTCTGTAGGAAAATGCATGCAGAATGTTCTCATCATTGTTTTTAACGTCTGATGGAATCTTTCCAAGGCGCCTTGGGACTGAGGATGATAGGCAGTGGATAGGTTACGAACTATTCCTAGCCTAGTTAATGCTTCCTAAATGCTTTGGCAGTGAAGTTAGTACCTTGATCACTTTGAATAGATTTAGGAATTCCAAAGCAAGAGATAAACATAGTTAAATGGAGGAACATTGCAAACAATGTGGTAGCAGAATAACACCAGGAGGCAGCTCAGATGAAAACTCGCAAACACATGAACTTTTAAATCTCTGCACCAAATTCACCTTAAACCAGCAAATAGTAGAGCCTACAAGATTGGAGAATACGCTGGACCTCATCTTCACCAACAATGATGATCTGATACGAAATGTCATCATATCAAAAACAATATACTCAGATCACAACATAATAGAGGTCCAGACATGCATGCGGGGAGCCCCAGATCAACAAAATGTGATCAGCCGCGAGGGAGCCTTCTCCCAAAATTCAATAACAAAAACATAAGGTGGGACCAAGTAAACCAAGTCCTAAATGATACACAATTGGAAGATAGCCTAAGCATCACGGATCCTAACCTATGTCTAGAACAAATTAACTCTGTGGCACTTGAGGTTTGTTCAAGGAAAATTCCTTAAGGAAAAGGAGGAGAAGATGTAAACTAGAAAGAGAGAGCGCTCCTATACAGGCGAAGGCAAAGAATAACGGAGCGGCTACAAGAGGCCAATATATCTGAAATACGAAGGGAGACACTAGTCAGAGAAATAGCAAACATCGAATTAAAACTAAAGGAATCTTACAGGAATCAAGAAACGCGGGAAGAACTAAAAGCCATAAATGAAATTGAAAGAAACCCAAAGTATTTGTTTTCTTATGCAAAATCAAAGTCGAGAACAGCAACCAGTATTGGGCCCCTACTTAAACGGGATGGGTCCTACACAGATGACAACAAGGAAATGAGTGAGTTACTTAAGTCCCAGTATGACTCAGTTTTTAGTGAGCCACTAACCAGACTGAAAATCGAAGACCTAAATGAATTTTTTATGAGAGTGCCACAGAACTTGACTGACGCATGCCTATCTGACATCACCCTGACGACAAATGACTTCGAAAAGGCAATAAATGACATGCCCATGCACTCCGCTCCATGCCCAGACTCCTGGAACTCTGTGTTCATCAAGAACTGCAAGAAGCCCCTATCACATGCTTTTAACATCCTATGGAGAGGAAGCATGGACACTGGGAGTCGTCCCGCAGGTACTAAAAACAACAGACATAGACACACTCCACAAAGGGGGCAGTAAAGCAATAGCAAAGAACTACAGACCAATAGCGCTAATGTCCCATATAATAAAAATCTTTGAAACGGTTCTAAGAAGCAAGATCGCCACTCATCTAGATACCCATCAATTACACAACCCAGGGCAGCACGGGTTTAGAGCAGGTAGCTCCTGTCTGTCCCAACTACTGGACCACTACGACCAGGTTCTAGATGCTCTAGAAGACAAGCAGAATGCAGATGTTGTATACACAGACTTTGCAAAAGCCTTTGACAAGTGTGACCATGGTGTAATAGCACACAAAATGCATGATAAAGAAATAACAGGAAAAGTTTGTATATGGATCTATAATTTCCTAACAAGTAGAACACAAAGAGTAGTAGTCAACAGAGTAAAGTCTGAGGCAGCTACTGTGAAAAGCTCTGTTCCACAAGGCACAGTACTTGCTCCCATCCTATTCCTCATATCGGACATAGACAGGGATATAAGCCACAGTGCCGTGTCTTCCTTTGCAGATGACACCCGAATCTGTATGACAGTGTCCACCATTGAAGACACTGCAAGATTCCAAGCAGACATAAACCAAATCTTTAAATTGGCTGCAGAAAACAATATGAAGTTCAATGATGAGAAATTTCAATTACTCAGATACGGAAAACGTGAGGAAATTAAAATCTCATCGGAGTACAAAACTAATTCCAACCACACAATAGAGCGTAAAACTAATGTCAAAGACCTGGGAGTGATCATGTCAGAGGATCTCACCTTCAAGGATTATAACACTGTAGCAATCGCATCTGCTAGAAAAATGACAGGATGGATAATGAGAACCTTCAAAACCAAGGATGCCAAGCCCATGTTGACACCTTACAGATCGCTTGTTCTATCTAGGCTGGAATATTGCTGCACACTAACTGCACCTTTCAAGGCGGGTGAAATTGCTGACCTTGAAAATATGCAGAGAACCTTCACGGCACGCATAAGTGCGATAAACCACCTCAATTACTGGGAACGCTTGAAGTTCCTAAACCTGTACTCTCTAGAACGCAGGCGGAGAGATACATTATTATATACACATGGAAAATTCTCGAGGGCTTAGTACCAAACTTGCACACAAAAATCACTCCCTACGAAAGCAAAAGACTCGGCAGGTGATGTAACATCCCCCAAATGAAGAGCAGGGGTGCCACTAGCACGTTGAGGGACAACACAATAAGTGTGAGGGGCCCAAGATTGTTCAACTGCCTCCCAGCATACATCAGGGGATTACCAACAAGCCCCTGGCTGTCTTCAAGCAGGCACTGGACGGGCCCCCTCAAGTCGGTACCTGATCAGCCGGGCTGTGGTTCGTACGTTGGACTGCGTGCGGCCAGCAGTAACAGCCTGGTTGATCAAGCTCTGGTCCAACAGGAGGCCTGGTCACAGACCGGGCCGCAGGGCGTTGACCCCTGGAATTCTCTCCAGGTAAACTCCAGGTAATATACATTATGGCCCATTCTGGGGTCGCAATAGGCATAGATGAGAGACAGCCATAGCATATGGAAAACCTTCCGCCTCTTTCAGACAACAGATTTCACGTTCATTTAAGTAAACTTGTCAAAAGCTAGAGTAAGATAAGTGAGCTTCATGGCAATTAAGGCAAGAGGGAGGTAGACTACAAGAAGGATTGGCACGGTCATCGGCACCACAGACTGGGCATTTGGCCATGTACCTGCAATATTTTGCCGGATGACCAAAACTCCAGCAGTTTCTACACTGTTGTGGTGTAGGAATCACCTTTGAAAATGGTAAATGGTGTCCTGCAATGTAGACCAAGGGCGGAAATTCATGGCAGTCAAATGTTAAGGGAGGGGCGATTTTTTTTTTTTTTTTTTTTGCTAAAATTTCAATGGGAATTTGTCAGTGAATTAAGCACCATTTGAAGCCTAGATACTGTGTTTTTAGTGACGTTTTGCCTTACAGTTATATAGAAAAAAAATATTAGTGCCCTATTTGACAGGACTTAGGGCAAATCCTCTCCTACAAAATTAGTAAGACATACAATGTTCTAATTGAAATCAGATGCAAGACAAAGAGTCGTTAGCTTACTGTCAATAGATTGCATTATAAAAAAAATTGAAATACGTATTTTTTTTTTTTTAGTTTGGTTAGGAAACAAAAAATCAGTACCAACAAACCATAAAACATATCGCAAGAACCATCATTCCTCAATAACCTACGAGAGAATCATGATGCTCTGATAAATACTCTTTGCATGAGAGGATTTATAATGTCAATAACTTATTCCTGAGTTATTGATAATTATGCCAGTGTACAAATCTTAGATAATCGTGCGCCACCTTCCAGAGCAGTACACCCCACCATGCTTATCAGAGGCTGCAAGGCCACTGAGAGTCGTCTGCGGTCGCTCACTCACTACACTCCTCACATAAGTTGCCATACAGTGTATTTAAAGTGAAACAATCATAAAAATCGTAATTTTGGGGGTAAAAAAAAAAATACTAACTAATTGCCAACATGTCCTCTTCCCAAGTGATAGATAAAAAAAAATACTTTTTAGTTAAAACATACTTAGAAATATGATAGAAACACGCTGATTACATCAACATGTTGCCAGAATTAGGCAATATTTTTCAGTAAGAAATTTCTTTTTTCCATAATTTTTCGATTTCAATATTTTTTATCACTCGAAACGAGCAATATTGCAAGGATATCGTCTTCGCCGATGGGCAGGGAGAAAAAAAAACGTCAACTTTGTGCATAGGGAGGTCTTGGAGCTCAAGCTGCTCCAGAATGTCACCACCACATGTCTGGAAATTCTGTTGGACAATATTATGGGGTAGAATGACAGTACCACTAAAAGAATTGAGAGAATAATGTTTTTGTGGAAAATATTGGGTATTTTCCCGAAATGTTATACTCGATAGCCTTTCTAATGTGAATATTCTTATTGTGTGACTGTTGGTTCGTATTTTACTTGAGATGAAGAACGAACCAACACACAAGTCTTGACGCATGCGTAGTTAGACCCAGGGGGGTCAAATGGGGAGGTCAGCGTGTGGGTATGCAGAGGTCGCCCAGCTGGGGTCACTCTCGTGGGATAAGACGAAGAAGGCTGATTGGATTTTTGGATTTTGCCACCGAAGTGGCTAGTTTATTGTGCACCCCATATCCATCCTGTGGACGGTAGCGCAAAAGCATATGGATACACAAAAGGCCTAGGCAGTAGGCCCCAAAGGGGTTAACAATTGTACATTTGGGTTTATATCTACATTTCAATTATCTGTTACAAGCAAATTTAGGAAATCTGCTTAGTACAATTGGTATCTTATTTCATGAATAAGATATCTTGACATGTCACATAGGTTATGTAAGGGGTTGGGAGCAGTAGGAGGATTGAATACTGTTTGTTTGGTTCAGTCATTTATAATTGTTTTGTTATTGTCGTTGTTGTTATGGAGCGGCCCTGGAGAGTACATTGTTATTGTTACTCTGGGTTTTATTAACCTACAACCACTACAGTGGCGACGAGGATGGGATCATCAGAGCCAAGGATAGTGGGCCAATGTGGCCTGAAGTAGTAGGGATATTGGCAGCAGAGCTGTGATTATTAAAAATCTACAGCAGCAACAAGTGGCGGCATGGCGGTTTCACAAGGAATTTTGGAACCTTTCGACCCACGTAAGATTTCTTTGGAGCTTTGGCTAAGTTTGTTGGAAGCCAATTTCGCTCACTTAGGAATTAAAGAGCAAGATAACAAGAGGAATTTCTTGCTCGTGTCCCTGGGATCAGAAACTTACAGTGTTTTAGGTAATGTGTGTGCACCAGATTTACCACACACGAAGCGTTACGACGACTTGGTCGTGGCACTGAAAAGTTATTATGCAGTGAAACCAGCCTACCACCGCAGTTTGTTGGCTTTTCAGCAGAGGAAGAAACGACAGGGTGAGTCCTTGCATGAATTATATACAGATTTAAAAGCGTTGGCTGTGAACTGTACCTTTGGGGACAATTTGACCCCAGAGTGAGGGACCAGTTGTTTATGGCGGTGGTGGATGAAGTATATTTTCCTCACCTAGTTGCAGAAAATTTGGATTTGCAAAGTGTGCAGTCTGCAAAACTATTTGACAAACTTTTGAACTTGGAACAGGCATTTGTTACAGATCAGAACTCTGCTCCTGCGGTACAAGTGATTAATGCTGTGAAATGTAAACATTGTGGGTTCCAGCACAGTAGTAGTACTTGTAGGTTTAAAGACTTTTTCTGTAATAAGTGTCATAAGAAAGGCCACTTGAGAAGAGTGTGAAGAGAGAAATCGTCAAAAGTGTCTCCTAAGGCTGTATCAAATTCGAGTATTAACAAAAACAGGACAGCAAGAACACAGCAGTCACCTAGATATCCTAGAACAAAGTCAATTAAGGTGCTGGATGGCGGTGATAGTTCAGAGGATGAGGAAGTGATGAGCTTATATGCCTTAGAGGATAGAGTGTTTTCCATAAAGGCAGAGAAATATGGGTTTATCATTAACAATCAACAGGTACCTTTTGAGATTGACAGTGGGGCGTCCATCTCGACTTTATCCAAAGACTGGGTAGAGGCAGTAAAGGGGCACATTGAGCCATGTTCTAGGAGGGTAAATGCATATGATAATGGGAAAATAAACCTTCTGGGACAGGTGGTTTTGCCGGTAAGATATAATAAATTAGAGGTGTCACAAGTGTTTTATGTAGTGAAATCCCATAATAGTAACTTGTGTGGGAAAGACCTCATGAAAAAGGTAGGGATTTACCTTGCTGGATTGGATGAATATACCAAAATTAACAAACTAGACAGTGCTGAAGAAATGTTAGATAATTTTATGGTAGATTCTAGTAAACCTATCTCCAGCTTTGTGGTCAAAATTCATGTGAAAAGTGATGCTGTTCCTAAGTTTGTGAAAGCACGGCCAGTACCATTTTTTCACAATGAGATGATTGAGAAAGAATTAGAAAAATTAGTGCAGAAAGGCATTATTGAGCCTATTTCGCATAGTGAATGGTCTGTACCTATTGGCCCAGTATTAAAGGCTGACTCTAAGTCTATGAGAATATGTGGGGATTTTAAATATGTAAATCAAAACATTCATTGTGAAAGATATCCTTTACCCAGGATTGAGGAATTATTGTCTGTAGTGGGTAAAGGTAAAATATTTACAAAATTAGATTTGAAGGATGCTTATTTACAGATACCTGTAGATAAGAGGAGCCAACATCTTTTAGTAATTAATACCCACAGGGGACTTTTTAAATATAAGAGATTACCATTTGGAATTTCCTCATCTCCTGGTATTTTCCAGAAATTTATTTCCCAATTGTTTGTTAACCTGGATGGGGTTGCATCTTATTTAGATGATATCATAATATGTGGTGCCACAGAAGTTGAGCATGATGTCAGACTCAGGCAGGTGTTGAGTATTTTACAAGAGCATAATGTAGTACTGAATAAGGATAAGTCAGTGTTGAAAGCCAGATCTATTGCATATCTGGGGTATGAGATTTCTGGGGCAGGTATTAAACCCTCTTCTCAGAAGGTGGAGGCTCTTCTGTAGGAGAAGTTCAGTCTTTTGTGGGGATGGTGACTTACTATTGTAAGTTTAATAAGAATTTTTCTTTGATTTTGGCACCACTGTATGATTTGTTAAAAAAGGGGGCTACATTTGAGTGGTCTTCAGTGGAAGAGGAAAACTGTTCATTCCTCCACAAATAAGACACCAGCAGAAATGATGTTTCATAGGAATTTTAAAGTCCCTGTATCGGCTGTCAAATGTCATGTTAAAGAGGACAATTCATTGCCTAACATGCCTGCTGGTGACCTTCAAGGAGTGGTGAAGCATTTTAAAGTTGATGATGCTGTGTATGCAAGGAACTTTGGGAAAGGTGACCCTTGGTTAGAAGGAAAAATTGTGGAGGTATTAGGGGTTAGGAATTATAAAGTGTTAATTAGAGGGTTTGGTAACATGATATGGAAAAGGCATATAGATCAGCTCATGCCTAGGTTTAGGAGTGGAGAGCAACCACTGATTCCAACAGTACCAGAAGCAGTAAGGAGTGGTTTAAAGGAACTGCCCACAACATATAATAATGGTAATAAACTTAAAGAGCAGGTTAGCATACAGGAAGAACCTCCTGGGAGGTTTGATAAGGGAACCAGCCGGGTAAGAGAAGAGGAGGCACCTCAGGACAGTGCAAACCCTCCAATTCTCCGGCGTTCCAGCAGAGTTGTCAAACCTTCAGATAGGTTGGATTTATAAGTTGGATGATATAATGTAATTTAGAAAAGGAGGAATGTAAGGGGTTGGGAGCAGTAGGAGGATTGAATACTATGTTTGTTTGGTTCAGTCATTTATAATTGTGTTGTTATTGTTGTTGTTGTTATGGAGCGGCTTTGGAGAGTACATTGTTATGGTTACTCAGCGTTTCAATAACCTACAACCACTACAGGTTATTATACTGGCTATCTCTATATTCCTCAATAAGTGCACAATTCAGCACATAGTGTTCAAGACAGTGACCATATGCCTGATCACATAATTTGCATTTAGTTTGATCATCATCTGTGTATCTCCCAAACTGCCAGAAGTACTTGTAGCCAAGCCTAAGCCTGGCCACTACAACATCAGTCAGTCTGTTCACATTGCAAGTTGCTCCATAAACATACTTGTCTACGTTCATTTTATCATAGTGGGTTATAGATCTACTCAGGCTTCTAACTGCATTCCTATAGCTATCATTTTCATTATTTATTTATCTCCTAATATTATTCCTAATGCTAGACACAGATATACCAAAGTTATATTCTACATTCTCCTTCTGGGTGCTCTTCTTGGCTAACATATCAACTTTATCATGAAGGAGTAATCCAATGTGTGACGGAATCCATACAATTCATGCAGGTTGTAAAACTTAATGTAATTGCATGTTTTCACAATCCATTTAGATCTGTGTGTATTTACTTCTAGACATTTAGTAAGATTCATTGTGACAGTGTCTGGTTCATTTCTTAACATTCTAATACCAAGTACAGTGTTAATCTCAACAATCCTATCACTGATACTAGTAATACCAAGCTCCTTCCTCATATTAAGAACCTTTGTAGATTTGGGACAGCCAAGAATAATTCTGAGAGCTTCATTTTGCATTAACTCCAAGGGTCGGAGAGAACTTTCTCGAGCTAATATCAACATGGGAGCAGCATAATCAATTAAGGACCTAATATAGGCTATGTACATCATTCTCACGATTCTCACATTAGCACCATAGTTGGGGTTGTATCCAGCAACAGCTTTAAGAGCAGTTAGTCTATCTTTGCATTTTTTATTTAGTTGTGGTATAGTAGATTTGGTAAAGGGTACATCTACACCAAGATATCTGTAAGTTTTAACGTAGCTAATGTTTTCACCCTGCAAATAGATGGGTGGGGGATGTCGTTTGCTTGTTAATATCTTTGTTTTAGAGGAAGATATTATGAGGCCTAGTCGATTACAAATTGCTTGAACTTCATTAAGAACGGTACTCATCTTTTTATGCCCTGAAGAAGGCTGAACAATGGGAGAGTTCTGATTATAATGGAGTCGGGAATCGGCGTTTACAACGACCAAATCGCGGTTAATGGTCCCTCTTCCCAATAGTGAATGTTGTGAATATTCGCTGGGAATAATGTGGGACCTTAAGTCCAAGATTCTGAAATAATAGAGTGATAATGTGTTAAATAGTGATCGACGCCGCCATTACGGGTTTTTGATGGAGGAAATGTGCGTCAGGTTGATCAATGTTCATCGAACACAATTATTATGGATTAACTTCTAACGAGGGTAAATTAGTGGGACATTAAACCGTCGTGTGAATAGTTCACTCATGGAACTCCGTGTTCATCAAGAACTGCTAGAAGCCCCTATCACATGCTTTTAACATCTTATGGAGAGGGAGCATGGACACTGGGATCGTCCCGCAGCTACTAAAAACAACAGACATAGCCCCGCTCCACAAAGGGGGCAGTAAAGCAATAGCAAAGAACTACAGACCAATTGCGCTAACGTCCCATATCATAAAAATCTTTGAAAGGGTTCTAAGAAGCAAGATCGCCACCCATCTTGATACCCATCAATTGCACAACCCAGGACAGCATGGGTTCAGAGCAGGCCGCTCCTGTCTGTCCCAACTACTGGACCACTACGACAAGGTCCTGGATGCTCTAGAAGATAAACAGAATGCAGATGTTATATACACAGATTTTGCAAAAGCCTTTGACAAGTGTGACCATGGTGTAATAGCACACAAAATGTGTGATAAAGGAATAACAGGAAAAGTTGGTAGATGGATTTATAATTTCCTAACATGTAGAACACAAAGAGTAGTAGTCAACAGAGTAAAGTCTGAGGCAGCTACTGTGAAAAGCTCTGTTCCACAAGGCACAGTACTTGCTCCCATCCTATTCCTCATCCTCATATCAGATATTGACAGGGATATAAGCCACAGTGCTGTGTCTTCCTTTACAGATGACACCCGAATCTGTATGACAGTGTCCACCGTTGAAGACACTGCAAGACTCCAAGCAGACATAAACCAAATCTTTAAATGGGCTGCAGAAAACAATATGAAGTTCAATGATGAGAAATTTCAATTACTCAGATACGGAAAACGTGAAGAAATTAAAATCTCATCTGAGTACAAAACTAATTCCAACCACACAATAGAGCGAAAAACTAATGTCAAAGACCTGGGAGTGATCATGTCAGAGGATCTCACCTTTAAGGACCATAACACCGTAGCAATTGCATCTGCTCGAAAAATGACAGGATGGATAATGAGAACCTTCAAAACCAGGGATGCCAAGCCCATGTTGACACTTTACAGATCGCTTGTTCTATCTAGGCTGGAATATTGCTGCACACTAACTGCACCTTTCTAGGCGGGTGAAATTGCTGACCTTGAAAATGTGCAGAGAACCTTCACTGCACGCATAACTGCGATAAACCACCTCAACTACTGGGAACGCTTGAAGTTCCTAAACCTGTACTCTCTAGAACGCAGGCGGGAGAGATACATTATTATATACACATGGAAAATTCTCGAGGGCTTAGTACCAAACTTGCACACAAAAATCACTCCGTACGAAAGCAAAAGACTCGGCAGGCGATGTAACATCCCCCCAATGAAGAGCTGGGGTGCCACTAGCACGTTGAGGGACAACACAATAAGTGTCAGGTGCCCAAGATTGTTCAACTGCCTCCCAGCATACATCAGGGGGATTACCAACAAACCCCTGGCTGTCTTCAAGCAGGCACTGGACAGGCACCTAAAGTCGGTACCTGACCAGTCAGGCTGTGGTTCGTACTTTGGACTGCGTGCGGCAAGCAGTAACAGCCTGGTTGATCAGGCTCTGGTCCAACAGGAGGCCTGGTCACGGACCGGGCCGCGGGGGCGTTGACCCCTGGAATTCTCTCCAAAAAAGACTGTAAGAAAGGGAAATAGCGAGAGGATACGAATTGCTATTCCCGATCAAACGCATGTTACTTAAACCGTCCTGTCCCGTGGACGGTAGAGGTATCTAGGGAATTAATCTTCTCTTGACTCATCGGGACAACCACCAACATCATCGTCTTGCCGGAAGAATAATCTCTACCGAGCAGGACCACGAGATCCGTCGAAGAATAGCGACAAGAATGTTGCTTCTTCACCACCTTAAGTACTCTTCTTATCTTAGCAACCGTCTGGCCAGTAGGTATGTTGGGATAATGTAGGTCTGTGGTGGGAATGATAATGATCTTCCAGTGAACAGCAATGGCACGGATAAAGGGTGAGTGATATTAACAAGTTGTACTCTTTCCTCCTTCTCCCCAATCAAATTCAAATTCAAATTCTTTATTTCAAGTAATATACAAGGTGGGGATACTTATAATTATACATTTTATAAAGTAGATATTACAAGATGGCCAATAATATGCCTAGGTATGCTTAGGCTTTTCAGGCAGTCTTATGATAGGTCTTACTCAATAGGGACACAATGATTATACAGATAAATAAGGTTAGGTAATTGTAGTGATTGACTAGGTTTACAAAATTTAGGTACTGGAATTTAAACATTTAAGAATTTAACAATTAGTTTAAGAAGTAAGCAATTAGTTTATATAATAATGATAAAGGTGATGTATTGGCATAATATAGTTTCTATATTGGAGTGTCTTAGGCAAACTTATGACTAGCTTAAGAATTATGAAGCAATAGTTGTATTAGAATTTTGGTTAATACTGTGCAAATTGAGGGGAATCACAGATATCAATAAGTGTATTTTGCTGTGGATATGTGCAAGATAAAGTAGTTTTCATGTGGTTAGCTACCAGTTGGGTGCGTAAGTGAGATAAAATGTTTTTTAACGGTGCTTTTGAAAATGGAGGTTGTGTCTGCAGTTCTAGAGTTTTCAGGCAGGGAGTTCCAGATTTTAGGCCCTTTTATGCGCATTGAATTTTTGTATTAACCCATACAGTCCACTAAAATTAACAATACCATAACTATTGGTGTTACTCATTCTTAATAAACTGGTCAAGGATAGATGTGGATTTAGAGTGAGAATATCGAAGGGACCCCTTAGATGTGACCAGGAGTGGGTCAAGTTTTCTCACACGCCTCAACGGGGGTAACCGCGGTAAAATTATACTAGTCAGTCAACTCCCCGGGAGATTATTTTATTGTAAGTGGCGGTGAAGCTCAGACAGGTAATCTCTTAATTCCCCACAGTTTTTCAATAGTGACAGGAATAGCATCTACGGTCGTGAGGAGAGAAAGATCGCGAGCTTGGGTAGCATTCTGGACCGTGATGATGTGTGTGCCGCTCATGAGAGCATGAAAGGAGATATCTTTACCCATATGGCGTAGGAACGCCTTACCAACACTATTATGGGAAAGAGAGGCAGTAGGAAGTCGGTCTCAGAGTAAAAATCTTAGTCAATTATGTAGTGTGAAACAAAGTGTTTAAGGGAGTGTGTGATGAGCCGGTCGTTTCTGAGCTGAATGAGAATGAAACGATGAAGTATCATCATGTAAGGGTCTTGGGCGTTTAGATGTGCGACCGGAGTTGGTCCGATGTGAGATGGGTGAGCAACCCGAAAATTGACGCACAATAGAGGGAGAAGCCGGAAGCATAGTCAAGAAAAGCGGAGGTCAGACATATCAAAGGGGCCAGTCAGAACCCCAGTACCTGAAGCAGGTGACAAACTTGCACCAGCAAGTGGTCCAAGAACGAGGCAGGCTCAGAACAGGGTGTGGTATGAGGAAGGGGTCCGGTTGTACTAGGTTCACAGAGTGGGACGTCCATGGTTAGGCTACTTCTTTCTTTTGTTTTTAGAAAAAAAGAATAAAAGGAAGGTGGAGGAATGAAAGGGCATAAATCTCCTCCATACACACAAGGACGTCATCACCCCAAGTAGTGCAGATGTGGCATGGAACCCATGCCATTCCCTACCTGATGCCAGTAAATCAGCAATCTGGGATAGCAACCTCACATCCACCGAGCCACCTCGGTAGACAAAGAAAGGTGGCCGGACACCACCACAAATCATACCTCATTTATCCACCACCCCGGAATCTGAAAGGTGACCTT